>JBBPBX010049825.1:3332-25204 GCA_038048925.1 Garcialebias charrua | reverse complement strand
GGAAGGAAGGAAGGAAGGAAGGAAGGAAGGAAGGAAGGAAGGAAGGAAGGAAGGAAGGAAGGAAGGAAGGAAGGAAGGAAGGAAGGAAGGGTTCTCCGTGCACGTGAACGTGGTGGAAATGATCAGAACCAGTCTTCACAGAGAACCTGCTGATGGAAGTTCATGCAGAATTTGTTCACAAAATGCAAACAAACACGTGCACGCTCCTGCTTCATCAGCTGTGCTCGTGCGTCTGCGTGCACGTTCGGGGCTACACCCTCCTCTCCATGCATGTGCATGCAGTCAGTCGTGGAGGAGCAGTGAGTGCTGAATGAACTCCCTCCTCACCTCATGGTCTTTCCTGCAACTCCTCATTTTATAGAGTGTAGTGCAGATGTTTTACAGATGTTTTCCAGAGGAGCAGAGTTGAGACACAAAGCAAAGACGGAGACAAACGAGTCCTTCATGTTCCTTCATGACCACATCCTCCTCTCAACAAGAAAGAGGGACTTGTCTAAACGCTCCATGAGGAGCTGCTGGTCTGGAAGACTCCCAGTAGCTGATGTGGGCCTGAGCTACTGGTCTGCTTTAAGGTTGAGAGAGCAGCAGCTTCACATGAATGTCCACGTCCACAAACACATCTGGTAGAAACACTCTGATGCTTCAAAACACACACAAGACACACAAGTTCACACTTTTTACTTTTCTCTCAGTGTTTTTCTTCTCTTTCCATCTTTCTCTGTTTTCTCCTCATGTAGTCGCTCCTGCTCCTCCCACTCTCACCTGCTCCTCCCACTCTCACCTGCTCCTCCCACTCTCACCTGCTCCTCCCACTCTCACCTGATCCTCCCACTCTCACCTGATCCTCATCGTCTCTCCCCAGGTGTTAGTGTCCCTTTAAATAATGTCTCATTTTGTTTGTCCCTCATCCGTGGATTGTGCTTCCTGCAGTCGTTCATGTTCTGTCCCTCCGTGTCTTCCTGAGTTCTTCTTGTTCTTCTAAGTTCTGCTGCCACGTCAGCTTTTTGTTTTCATCAAATCTATTTTCTTCTTTGACCTCTGAGTTCCTCGTGTCTGTCTGCACCTGGATTCAAACGTGCACAGATCATGATCCAGGCGCTAAATGAAGTTCATTCATTGATGAATTTTAAAAGATAAAAAGCCTCAACTTCCACAGATGTTCCAAACTGTGCTGAACTGTGCCGTCCTGTGCCAAACAGCAAAACTCTGAGCTCTTTCTTTACTAAAACATCTGGAAGTTGCTCTAGTTGATTTCAGCAGCAGGTAATGTCCACATGTGGATTTGTGCTTTCCAAGAGTTTGAACCTTCTTCATCATATCTTCAAAGGAGTTATTTACTCTGTAAATAAAATCAACTTCAGACGAGGGAATAAAAACTCTTTTTTTCTCTGTTCATCCTCATTTTGTGTGAAACATCAGCAGCTGTTGTGATGCTCACACTTCTGATGAACTCTCCCAGATGTTCTCTTCATGTTCACACCAGGATCATTGAAGCAGAGTTTGTAGTTGCTGAGAAACACTCCATCTTATTTGTGCACGTTGTTTTCCAGCAGGGACTTCATGGAAACCCCTCGGGGCTTCAGAGGTTGTGGTAAATAATCTCACTGCTAATCTCATTTAATCTGTCTCACAGCAAACACACTGAACCTGTGAACAGAAAGGAGAGAAAACAGCTGAAGAAAACACTCAGCAGCTAAAGTTCAGCTCTACTGTGGCTAACGTTAGCATGCTGGTTAGCTTTGGATGAGTTCAGCCACAAAGTGAGAGAAGTTGTGTTCTGAAGCTGGAGGTCTTTTCAGAACCACAAGAGTTCTTCCTGTGGATCAAACGTGCTGAGATCCAGCTGCAGATCTTCCTCCTCACACTGAACATCTGTCACTGTGAATCCACTTGAAAGAGTTCTGTTAGTCCAAAAAACTTGACTTTGATCTGAGTCACATCATATGTGTCATAACGTGCACGTTTTACAACTCACTGATAATTACATTGAATGAGCTATAAAGTCCAATCATTTCAAGAAAACATTGAATTTAGTTCATGTTTGTGAAATCTTTACTTTGTTTTGTGTTTTGTCATTTAATCCAACTATCAGACGACTTTATTAGTTCCAACGAGCAATTTATTTACCTGCAGCATTGTTTACACAAACAAACAAACAAAGAAGCAGCAGGTCCTGTAAGTGGACATGAATGAAAGGGTGATCATGTTTTGTCCATGTCTGAGTGAAAGGAAAGTCCTCAGACAGGTCATGTGATGGAACATGAGCAAATGAGAAGAAGTCCTAAAAATGATGCTGATGGATCAAAAGAGTGAAATGTGAACTCAGAGTGCACAGATGAACATCAGCTGGATGGTGAAGACAGATGTTTGCAGATGTTCCTGCAGGTGGTTTGTGAGTGGATCCAGCAGGTGGCAGCACTGAGCTGTAAATCAGAGTCAGAGTCAGAGTCAGAGAGAGTCAGAGAGTCTTTATTGTCATTTGCACCGCATGTGGTACATGTGATGAAAACGAGATTATGTACACGAGGTCCCAGTTACATCCAACAACAAATGAAAGAGAAAAACAGTAATAACATCTAGAATTAACTAAGAAAAACATCAACTAGTAATACACTAAGCCTAATATAGTGGGAATAAACAGCAGCACGAACATGAGTTTGTATGAGCAGATGGTCACAGATGAACACAGATGAACACAGCAACAAGAAAACAGATCAGCATCAGCATGATGTGATATTTTGCAGTGTTTATTTTTATTTTATTTTTATTTATTCATGAGTCTAACAGCCTCAGGGTAGAAGCTGTTCCTCAGTCTAGTGGTTCTACACTTGATGCTCCTCAACCTCCGTCCTGAGGGGAGTGGGGCAAAGAGTGAGTGTGCTGGATGAGTGAGGTCTTTCATGATGCAGGTGGCTCTTTTCCTGCATCTGGAGGTGTAAATGTCTGTGATGGTGGGGAGACTGACTCCAACAGACTTCTGTGCAGCCTTCACCACTCTCTGTAGAGCTTTCCTCTCTTCAACTGTGCAGCCTCCATGCCACACGTTGATGCTGGAGCACAGGATGCTCTCCACTGCACACCTGTAGAAGGAGGTGAGAACTGGGCTGCTCAGACCAGCTCGTCTCAGCCGTCTGAGGAAGTAGAGTCTCTGATGACCTTTCTTGATCAGGCTGGTGGTGTTGTTGCTCCAGCTGAGGTTATCATTCATGTGTACACCCAAGTATTTGTAGCTGGAGACCACTTCCACTGCAGACCCACCTATTATCAGTGGGGCATGGGTGTGTTTGTTCCTTCTGAAGTCCACAATCATCTCCTTTGTCTTCTTCACATTCATGTGAAGATTATTCTCTTTGCACCAGCTCTCCAGGTGTTCCACCTCCTGTCTGTAGCTGGACTCATCATTGTTTGTGATGCATCCCACCACCGTTGTATCATCTGCAAACTTAAATGAGCTCCAGAGCAGATGTGACTGCAGATGTGAAGCAGCCACAAGGTCTTCACAGAGAACCTGCTGATAGACGTTCATGCAGAATTTGTTCACACAATGCAAACAAACACGTGCACGCTCCTGCTCCATCAGCTGTGCTCGTGCGTCTGCGTGCACATTCAGGGCTACACCCTCCGCTCCATGCATGTGCATGCAGTCAGTCGTGGAGGAGCAGTGAGTGCTGAATGAACTCCCTCCTCACCTCATGGTCTTTCCTGCAACTCCTCATTTTATAGAGTGTAGTGCAGATGTTTTACAGATGTTTTCCAGAGGAGCAGAGTTGAGACACAAAGCAGAGATGGAGACAAACGAGTCCTTCATGTTCCTTCATGACCACATCCTCCTCTCAACAAGAAAGAGGGACTTGTCTAAACGCTCCATGAGGAGCTGCTGGTCTGGAAGACTCCCAGTAGCTGATGTGGGCCTGAGCTACTGGTCTGCTTTAAGGTTGAGAGAGCAGCAGCTTCACATGAATGTCCACGTCCACAAACACATCTGGTAGAAACACTCTGATGCTTCAAAACACACACAAGACACACAAGTTCACACTTTTTACTTTTCTCTCAGTCTTTTTCTTCTCTTTCCATCTTTCTCTGTTTTCTCCTCATGTAGTCGCTCCTGCTCCTCCCACTCTCACCTGCTCCTCCCACTCTCACCTGCTCCTCATCGTCTCTCCCCAGGTGTTAGTGTCCCTTTAAATAATGTCTCATTTTGTTTGTCCCTCATCCGTGGATTGTGCTTCCTGCAGTCGTTCATGTTCTGTCCCTCCGTGTCTTCCTGAGTTCTTCTTGTTCTTCTAAGTTCTGCTGCCACGTCAGCTTTTTGTTTTCATCAAATCTATTTTCTTCTTTGACCTCTGAGTTCCTCGTGTCTGTCTGCACCTGGATTCAAACGTGCACAGATCATGATCCAGGCGCTAAATGAAGTTCATTCATTGATGAATTTTAAAAGATAAAAAGCCTCAACTTCCACAGATGTTCCAAACTGTGCTGAACTGTGCCGTCCTGTGCCAAACAGCAAAACTCTGAGCTCTTTCTTTACTAAAACATCTGGAAGTTGCTCTAGTTGATTTCAGCAGCAGGTAATGTCCACATGTGGATTTGTGCTTTCCAAGAGTTTGAACCTTCTTCATCATATTTTCAAAGGAGTTATTTACTCTGTAAATAAAATCAACTTCAGACGAGGGAATAAAAACTCTTTTTTTCTCTGTTCATCCTCATTTTGTGTGAAACATCAGCAGCTGTTGTGATGCTCACACTTCTGATGAACTCTCCCAGATGTTCTCTTCATGTTCACACCAGGATCATTGAAGCAGAGTTTGTAGTTGCTGAGAAACACTCCATCTTATTTGTGCACGTTGTTTTCCAGCAGGGACTTCATGGAAACCCCTCGGGGCTTCAGAGGCGACGCTTGTGGTAAATAATCTCACTGCTAATCTCATTTACTTTAGGGCTTAGTGTATTACTAGTTGATGTTTTTCTTAGTTAGTTCTAGATGTTATTACTGTTTTTCTCTTGCATTTGTTGTTGGATGTAACTGGGACCTCGTGTACATAATCTCGTTTTCATCACATGTACCACATGCGGTGCAAATGACAATAAAGACTCTCTGACTCTGATTTAATCTGTCTCACAGCAAACACACTGAACCTGTGAACAGAAAGGAGAGAAAACAGCGGAAGAAAACACTCAGCAGCTAAAGTTCAGCTCTACTGTGGCTAACGTTAGCATGCTGGTTAGCTTTGGATGAGTTCAGCCACAAAGTGAGAGAAGTTGTGTTCTGAAGCTGGAGGTCTTTTCAGAACCACAAGAGTTCTTCCTGTGGATCAAACGTGCTGAGATCCAGCAGGAGTTTCAGGGAGTCTGAAGAGGATCCAGCTGCAGATCTTCCTCCTCACACTGAACAAAGAAGCAGCAGGTCCTGTAAGTGGACATGAATGAAAGGGTGATCATGTTTTGTCCATGTCTGAGTGAAAGGAAAGTCCTCAGACAGGTCATGTGATGGAACATGAGCAAATGAGAAGAAGTCCTAAAAATGATGCTGATGGATCAAAAGAGTGAAATGTGAACTCATGCTACAGTACTTCCCCACCGCACGCATCTCGCGCAGCCGAAACAGCCATTTTACATTGAAGTCTATGGGGACGCGAATCTTGGAGCAGCGGGTCGTGTCGCGGCGCATCCACAGCATGCAAGCAGCGCGAAAGTGAGCAGCAGCTGTTTTCTACTCCAGCATCGCATCCGAGCAGCGACTGTGCTGCTCGGATGCCTTGCTGTGGAAGCACGCCATTCCGTGCTTCCACAGCTAGATTCAGCTCGCTGCTCAGCAGCAAACAATCAGGACCAATCAGGAGAGACTCTGCCATGTGATCACGCCACGACGACGGGACGGAATTAGGTGGGCACCGTGCGAAACGTTTAACAGATGAAAAAAATCCCGCGGTAAACATGAAGGAGAAACTTACAGCAGGTCGTCAAACTGGGCGCGGGTGACACGGAAGTACAGCTGAAAGCGCTCCTCGTCTGCGCGCAGCTCTTGGATCATCAGATGGTGAAATTCACTGAATTCATGACGCCTCTCATGTGGGGTGAATCCAGAATCGTCGTTGTGCACGGCGTCTGCGTGTTGCTGCTTTGTAGATTAAGTACAACAAGGCAATTCTTCGTATTGCGTCTGCCATTTTTCTGAGACCGGAAATAAACAAACACCGGAGCGGAAGAGGACCAACACGCTCCTCCTCCCACTGCAGACGCGTTAGATGAGGACAGTCATCTGTTGACAAGCAGCCAGTACAGTGCATTTGGAGATTTTTGGAAGCGCAATATGCTTTAGGTGAGGATGAGGCATCAGAGTGCAGAGATGAACATCAGCTGGATGCTGAAGCCAGATGTGTGCAGATGTTCCTGCATGTGGTTTGTGAGTGGATCCAGCAGGTGGCAGCACTGAGCTGTAAATGAGCTCCAGAGCAGATGTGAAGGCAGATGTGAAGCAGCCACAGTTAGTTGTTGTGTGAACATGTTTCACACACAACACACAGGAGGTGTGGAGAGAGGAGAGCAACATCACAGCAACACGTTGCTGCTTTCAAAGCAACACTTGTGTTTGTGCTGCAACAACAACTATTAGTCATGACAGAAGATCAATGAAGTGTCTGAGCAGCTGCTGGACCATGTGACCCCGGGGTCAAACACCTGCAGCTCTTCATCTTCTTCTAGTGGCTCTTCATCACCTTTTGATTCATTTCACTTCTATTGATTTATTCACTTGATCTTGAAGGTCCAGGTGAAACTTTAACATCAAGTTCTCCAGATGTTTCAATCATTTGTCAACACAAACATGTGTCACAGCCACGTGCACATCCCTCACATCCCAGTGCACGTTGGGGTCTCCTGCTGCTCCACAAAGGTCTGGACCATGTGAAGACCTTGTTGGAAAACAAAGGTCTGGACCATGTGAAGACCTTGTTGGAAAGCAAAGGTCTGGACCATGTGAAGACCTTGTTGGAAAACAAAGGTCTGGACCATGTGAAGACCTTGTTGTAAAGCAAAGGTCTGGACCATGTGAAGACCTTGTTGGAAAGCAAAGGTCTGGACCATGTGAAGACCTTGTTGGAAAGCAAAGGTCTGGACCATGTGAAGACCTTGTTGGAAAGCAAAGGTCTGGACCATGTGAAGACCTTGTTGGAAAGCAAAGGTCTGGACCATGTGAAGACCTTGTTGGAAAGCAAAGGTCTGGACCATGTGAAGACCTTGTTGGAAAACAAAGGTCTGGACCATGTGAAGACCTTGTTGGAAAGCAAAGGTCTGGACCATGTGAAGACCTTGTTGGAAAACAAAGGTCTGGACCATGTGAAGACCTTGTTGGAAAGCAAAGGTCTGGACCATGTGAAGACCTTGTTGGAAAGCAAAGGTCTGGACCATGTGAAGACCTTGTTGGAAAGCAAAGGTCTGGACCATGTGAAGACCTTGTTGGAAAGCAAAGGTCTGGACCATGTGAAGACCTTGTTGGAAAGCAAAGGTCTGGACCATGTGAAGACCTTGTTGGAAAACAAAGGTCTGGACCATGTGAAGACCTTGTTGGAAAGCAAAGGTCTGGACCATGTGAAGACCTTGTTGGAACAAAGGTCTGGACCATGTGAAGACCTTGTTGGAAAGCAAAGGTCTGGACCATGTGAAGACCTTGTTGGAAAGCAAAGGTCTGGACCATGTGAAGACCTTGTTGGAAAGCAAAGGTCTGGACCATGTGAAGACCTTGTTGGAAAGCAAAGGTCTGGACCATGTGAAGACCTTGTTGGAAAGCAAAGGTCTGGACCATGTGAAGACCTTGTTGGAAAGCAAAGGTCTGGACCATGTGAAGACCTTGTTGGAAAGCAAAGGTCTGGACCATGTGAAGACCTTGTTGGAAAGCAAAGGTCTGGACCATGTGAAGACCTTGTTGGAAAGCAAAGGTCTGGACCATGTGAAGACCTTGTTGGAAAGCAAAGGTCTGGACCATGTGAAGACCTTGTTGGAAAACAAAGGTCTGGACCATGTGAAGACCTTGTTGGAAAACAAAGGTCTGGACCATGTGAAGACCTTGTTGGAAAGCAAAGGTCTGGACCATGTGAAGACCTTGTTGGAAAGCAAAGGTCTGGACCATGTGAAGACCTTGTTGGAAAGCAAAGGTCTGGACCATGTGAAGACCTTGTTGGAAAGCAAAGGTCTGGACCATGTGAAGACCTTGTTGGAAAGCAAAGGTCTGGACCATGTGAAGACCTTGTTGGAAAACAAAGGTCTGGACCATGTGAAGACCTTGTTGGAAAGCAAAGGTCTGGACCATGTGAAGACCTTGTTGGAAAGCAAAGGTCTGGACCATGTGAAGACCTTGTTGGAAAGCAAAGGTCTGGACCATGTGAAGACCTTGTTGGAAAGCAAAGGTCTGGACCATGTGAAGACCTTGTTGGAAAGCAAAGGTCTGGACCATGTGAAGACCTTGTTGGAAAGCAAAGGTCTGGACCATGTGAAGACCTTGTTGGAAAGCAAAGGTCTGGACCATGTGAAGACCTTGTTGGAAAGCAAAGGTCTGGACCATGTGAAGACCTTGTTGGAAAACAAAGGTCTGGACCATGTGAAGACCTTGTTGGAAAGCAAAGGTCTGGACCATGTGAAGACCTTGTTGGAAAGCAAAGGTCTGGACCATGTGAAGACCTTGTTGGAAAGCAAAGGTCTGGACCATGTGAAGACCTTGTTGGAAAGCAAAGGTCTGGACCATGTGAAGACCTTGTTGGAAAACAAAGGTCTGGACCATGTGAAGACCTTGTTGTAAAGCAAAGGTCTGGACCATGTGAAGACCTTGTTGGAAAGCAAAGGTCTGGACCATGTGAAGACCTTGTTGGAAAGCAAAGGTCTGGACCATGTGAAGACCTTGTTGGAAAGCAAAGGTCTGGACCATGTGAAGACCTTGTTGGAAAGCAAAGGTCTGGACCATGTGAAGACCTTGTTGGAAAACAAAGGTCTGGACCATGTGAAGACCTTGTTGGAAAACAAAGGTCTGGACCATGTGAAGACCTTGTTGGAAAGCAAAGGTCTGGACCATGTGAAGACCTTGTTGGAAAGCAAAGGTCTGGACCATGTGAAGACCTTGTTGTAAAACAAAGGTCTGGACCATGTGAAGACCTTGTTGTAAAGCAAAGGTCTGGACCATGTGAAGACCTTGTTGGAAAACAAAGGTCTGGACCATGTGAAGACCTTGTTGGAAAGCAAAGGTCTGGACCATGTGAAGACCTTGTTGGAAAGCAAAGGTCTGGACCATGTGAAGACCTTGTTGGAAAGCAAAGGTCTGGACCATGTGAAGACCTTGTTGTAAAGCAAAGGTCTGGACCATGTGAAGACCTTGTTGGAAAGCAAAGGTCTGGACCATGTGAAGACCTTGTTGGAAAGCAAAGGTCTGGACCATGTGAAGACCTTGTTGTAAAGCAAAGGTCTGGACCATGTGAAGACCTTGTTGGAAAGCAAAGGTCTGGACCATGTGAAGACCTTGTTGGAAAACAAAGGTCTGGACCATGTGAAGACCTTGTTGGAAAGCAAAGGTCTGGACCATGTGAAGACCTTGTTGGAAAGCAAAGGTCTGGACCATGTGAAGACCTTGTTGGAAAGCAAAGGTCTGGACCATGTGAAGACCTTGTTGGAAAGCAAAGGTCTGGACCATGTGAAGACCTTGTTGGAAAACAAAGGTCTGGACCATGTGAAGACCTTGTTGGAAAACAAAGGTCTGGGAGATCTAGATGATCTGGACAAGTGTCACTTCATGGTGGAGAAGACGAGTCACTTGAACACGCTGAACAAAAGTGTCCAGGGAAAGACAAGCACCACTGTGCACATCTGGAGGAGGTACACACACACTGTGTACTTATTGTGTGTACTTATTGTGTGTACTTATTGTGTGTACTTATTGTCTGTACTTATTGTGCTTACTTCTTGTGTGTACTTATTGTGTGTACTTATTATGTGTACTTATTGTGTGTACTTATTGCGCTTACTTCGTGTGTACTTCTTGTGTGTACTTATTGTGTGTACCTATTGTGCTTACTTATTGTGCTTACTTCTTGTGTGTGCTTATTGTGTGTACTTATTGTGTGTACTTATTGTCTGTACTTATTGTGCTTACTTCTTGTGTGTACTTCTTGTGTGTACTTATTATGTGTACTTTTTGTGTGTACTTATTGTGTGTACTTATTGCGCTTACTTCGTGTGTACTTCTTGTGTGTCCTTACTGTGTGTACCTATTGTGCATACTTATTGGGTGTACAAGTACTTATTGTGTTTACTTATTGTGTGTAATTATTGTGTGTATTTATTGTGTGTACTTATTGTGTGTACAAGTACTTATTGTGTGTACCTATTGTGTGTTATTATTGTGTGTACTTATTGTATGTACTTATTGTGTGTGCTTATTGTGTGTACTTATTGTGTGTACTTATTGTGTGTCATTATTGTGTGTACCTATTGTGCATACTTATTGTGTGTACAAGTACTTATTGTGTTTACTTATTGTGTGTAATTATTGTGTGTATTTATTGTGTGTACTTATTGTGTGTACAAGTACTTATTGTGTGTACCTATTGTGTGTTATTACTGTGTGTACTTATTGTATGTACTTATTGTGTGTGCTTATTGTGTGTACTTATTATGTGTACTTATTGTGTGTCATTATTGTGTGTCATAATTGTGTGTCATTGTTGTGTGTCATTATTCTGTGTCATTGTTATGTGTAATTATTGCATGGAATTAATGTGTGTACTTATTGTGTGTGATTATTGTGTGGGCTTATTGTGTGTGATTATTGTGTGATTGTTGTGTGTCACTATTGTGTTTAATTATTGTGTACTTATTGTGTCATTGTTGTGTGTCATTATTGTGTGTACTTATTGTGTGCCATTATTGTGTGTGTACTTATTGTGTGTGATTATTGTGTGTAAGTATTGTGTGTCATTGTTGTGTGTCATTATTGTATGGAATTATTGTGTGTAATTATTGTGTGTCACTATTGTGTGTCATTATTGGGTGTACTTATTGTGTGTGTCACTATTGTGTGTAATCATTGTGTCATTATTGTGTGTCATTATTTTGTGTAATTATTGTGTGTCATTGTATGGAATTATTGTGCGTCATTATTGTGTGTAATTATTGTGCGTCACCATTTTGTGCAATTATTGTGTGTGATTATTGTGTGATTATTGTGTGTAAATATTGTGTGTCACTATTGTGTGTAATTATTGTGTCACTATTGTGTGTCATTGTGTGTAATTATTGTGTGTCGCTATTGTGTGTAATTATTGTGTGTCACTATTGTATGTGTGGGAGTGGTGGCGCAGAGGTTAAGAAGGTGCGCTTGTGATCGGAAGGTCGCCGGTTCAAGCCCCGGTACCGACAACATCAAAGATGTGGGTGGGATAAGTGAAGCGGTCACACTTGTCTCCACCCTCATCTGCCCCACTCTGGGCCCTTGAGCAAGGCCCTTAACCCACACCATCTGCTCCCCCGGGAACCCTAGATATCAGCTCTCTGCTCCACACAGAGGGCTGTGGTTGCTCGGTGGTCTGTGGTTGTGTCAGGAAGGGCATCCGGCGTAAAAACTGCCAAATCTTCGTGCGACCAGTTCGCTGTGGCGACCCCTAACGCAGGGAAAAAAGCCGAAAGAAGAAAAAAAAAAAAAAATATAATATTGTATGTCATTATTGTGTGTCTATATTATATGTAATATTTTGTGTCATCATTGTGTCATTATTGTGTTTCGTTATTGTGTTTCTTTATTGTGTATCATTGTGTCGTTATTATGTGTCATTATTGTGTGTCATCGTGCGTTATTGTGTGTCAATATTATGTGTATTAGTTGTGTGTCATTGTGTGTATTTGTTGTGTGTCATTATTGTCATTATTGTGTCATTATTGTGTGTCACTATTGTGTGTAATTATTGTGTGTCATTGTTGTGTGTCTATATTATATGTAATATTTTGTGTCATCATTGTGTGTCATTATTGTGTGTTATTATTGAGTGTAATTTTTGTGTGTAGTTATTGTGTCATTATTGTGTATCATCGTGTCATTATTGTGTGTCACTATTGTGTAATTATTGAGTGTCATTATTGTGTGTCTATATTATATGTAATATTGTGTGTCATTATTGTGTGTCATTATTGTTTGTAATCAATCAATCAATTTATTCACTCGATTTAAAAAAATCATCAGTTTACAAACACATTCTCTGACAACATATATTTACACGAGTGAAGAGGGAGCAGGAAGAAGAAAATCTTGTATAGACCTGCCCCCTTTCTCAATAATTACAAAAATGTCATGGCCGTATACATTAAATTAACAAAACAAGTTGCAAACAATATCTAAACAATAACATACATAACAATATACCACTGTTCCCATTAACAACTCAAAAGTGTATAAGAGTTAATCGTTCTTTTTTATAAAGTGTTTTGAATTGGTTTATTGTAGAGCAATTTTTAAACTCCTCATCCAAACTGTTCCATAGTTTTACTCCATGCACCAAAATGCACATTTGTTTGAAAGTAGTACGCACAGTTTTACTTTTGAAATCATACTTCCTTCTGTTAGTTCTATCACAAGACAAAGAACTTTTTAAAATTAAATGGCAATAATCTCTTTCTAGCTTTAAACATAATCAATAACATTTTTAAATCAACCAAATCCTTTAGTTTCAAGATATTTGATTGAATAAACAATTTATTTGTGTGTTCTCTGATGTCCACTTTATAAATAATTCTCATAACTTTCGTCTGTAGTGTTGACAGCTCTAAAACATGTTTTACTTTATTTAGAAGTCCAATACTTTTGCATAGTTTTAATTTTATGTATTGTATATGAGATTTCCAGTTAAGTTTATGATCTAAAACAGGGGTGTCAGAGTCAAATACACCAAGGGCCAAAAAAAAAAATAGCTACAAGCCAAGGGCCGGACTGGTTCAATGTTCATATTGAAATGATTTCACATAGCCTGTTGAACCAAGACCTAACAGACTGTCTATTATTTAAGGATTAAATTAATAAAACAATATTTTCTTATGGATCTGTCAGTAATTTCAAGTGAAAACATTTTTTAACAGGCAAACAGCAAAAAATTAAATTGTTTAAAAAATATATATGTTTCTTAATATCAAGATAAATGCATAAATAAAAGTGCATGCATTATAAACTGAAAATGCATTATTGTGCAGCTCTATGATCCTTCTGATCACCACTTTCAAATAGGAAAATAAGAAAATAAATCAAATCAGTTGTATTCTTTCTCATGGCTCTGTCCCCGAGTCCATTCAACTGAAAAGTAAATATAAATAAATAAAATACAATAAAATAAAATACATAAATCTATGGCACACAGCCAAAACAATACTTCCTTCAAAGAAAAATCATGTCTTGTAGAAACAAATGTAAAAATTTAACTGAATTAAAAACTGAAAATTTGTTACAGCTCTGTGATGCTCACTTATCTGAGCCTGATACTTGGAGGTGCCTCATCTTTTGTACAAGTTCATCAATGTTTGGGGTTAGGCTCTGAGCTGAGGAAATCCTCAGGATTGATTACCTCCGTGAACATGTAGTCTGCCTCCCACCTGGCTTGAAACCCCTGTTCTCTGTGTCCACCTTACGTTTAGCCATTTTAGAGGAGGGGTGCAAATGTAGCTGAAAGTTGATCTCTGCTCTGACTGCTGATGAATAATGAAGCCACTTGTGCAAGCTGAAGTGACTGCACGAGCTACCTGCCTAAATAAAGGTTGAATGATTAGGCATACAGCTGTCTTGTGACTTTTTATTAATATACTGTACTTTTTTATGATTGTTTACTGTTGGCTGCAAGTATGAAGCTGTGAAATCCTTCATTTTCTACAGCTGATAGCTGTTGGTCATTAATTATGATGAAGTTCAGCAACTTCTCTGCTTCAGCTGTGTGTTTTTATTGTTCAGTCTGGGAGTATTGTCCCTCCTACGAGATTATCAGGTCGGTGTAGACGCGGTTGAGCAAGAAAAAAAACACAGCTGAAGACATGGAGCTCGAATGAGGGACAGGCTGAATGATCCGAGACCGGGACGCGCGGCTGGCTCGTACTGCTCGGTTCAGCGAGAGTGTCGTCTCGCTGAACTAACTGGAGCGCGGTTTAAAGTGGCGCTATGACTCTGCAGACATTGCACGTTGCTGTCTTATGGTATTTAGTGTAAAATACATCCACACAGCGGACATGTTACGATGAACAGTTGGCTAACTGTTAGCTAAAATGTTACTCACCGAGTCTGCACGTTGGAGCTGCTGGCTGCAAACTATGGAATGGATTTCCTGAATTTGAGGCGGGTCTCATTACTCTGGGTTCATGAGACACGACTCCGTTCCGAAAATCCATTCCATAGTTTGATCGACTCCGTGCCGTGTACAAAACACCAGCGGGCGGCTGTGGCTTGCGGGCCAGATCTAATAGTTATTAAATATCATCCAAAGGGCCATAAATAATTGCTTCACGGGCCGGATCTGGCCCGCGGGCCGGCACTTTGACATATGTGATCTAAAACAACACCTAAAAATTTAACTTCATGTACTCGTTCAACTTGATTATCATCTATAGACATTATAATAGAATCATCAATTTTTCTATTACCAAAAATCATGAATTTTGTTTTATTCCAGTTTATTGATAATTTGTTGTATTTAAACCATTCATTAAGTTTAGACATCTCACAAGTCATACATTCTATAATGGGTTTTAAGTCATTCCCAGAACAAAATAAATTTGTATCATCTGCGAACAGGATGATTTGTAACTTTTTAGACACTTCACAAATGTCATTGATGTACAAACGAAAAAGCTTTGGTCCTAGCACTGAACCTCTGGGGACTCCATCCATCCATCCATCCATCCATCCATTTTCGTCCGCTTATCCGGGGTCGGGTCGCGGGGGTAGCAGCCTAAGTAGGGAGGCCCAGACTTCCCTCTCCCCAGCCACTTGGAGCAGCTCCTCTGGGGGAATCCCAAGGCGTTCCCAGGCCAGCCGAGAAACATAGTCCCTCCAGCGTGTCCTGGGTCTTCCTCTGGGTCTCCTCCCGGTGGGACATGCCCGGAACACCTCACCAGGGAGGCGTCCAGGAGGCATCCTAACCAGATGCCCGAGCCACCTCAACTGGCTCCTCTCGATGTGGAGAAGCAGCGGCTCTACTCCGAGTCCCTCCCGGATGACTGAGCTTCTCACCCTATCTCTAAGGGAGAGTCCAGCCACCCTGCGGAGAAAACTCATTTCAGCCGCTTGTATCCGAGATCTTGTTCTTTCGGTCATAACCCAAAGCTCATGACCATAGATGAGGGTGGGAACGTAGATCGATCGGTAAATTGAGAGCTTTGCCTTTTGACTCAGCTCTCTCTTCACCACGACAGACCGGTACAGCGCCCGCTTCACTGCGGACGCTGCACCTATCCGCCTATCGATCTCACGCTCCAGTTTTCCCTCATTCGTGAACAAGATCCCGAGATACTTAAACTCCTCCACTTGGGGCAGGACCTCCTCCCCGACCCGGAGAGGGCATGCTACCCTTTTCCGGCTCAAGACCATGGCCTCGGATTTGGAGGAACTGATCCTCATCCCGGCCGCATCACACTCGGCTGCAAACCGCTCCAGTGAAAGCTGTAGATCACGAACTGATGAAGCCAGTAGGACCACATCATCTGCAAAAAACAGAGAAGTGATTCTAAGGCCACCAAAACGGATCCTCTCAACATCCTCTGGGGACTCCACATTTTATATTTTGAAGATCTGATTTTACATTTCCTAGCTGTACAAATTGTTTTTTGTTAGTCAAATAACTACTCAACTAGTTATGAACTATCCCTCTTATCCCATAATCTTGCAACTTGGAAAGCAATAAAGTGTGGTTGATTGTATCAAAGGCTTTTCTTAAATCGATAAACATCCCCACTGTATATTGTTTCATTTCTAATTGTTGTGTGTAGTTATTGTTTGTCATTATTGTGTGTCATTCTTTCGTTATTGTGTGTCATTTTGTGTCATCGTGTGTTATTGTGTGTCATTATTGTGTGTCACTATTGTGTGCATTTGTTGTGTGTCATTATTGTGTGTCTTTATTGATTGTCATTGTGTCGTTATTGTGTGTCATCGTGTCATTATTTTGTGTCATTATTGTGTGTATATGTAGTGTGTCATTATTCTGTCATCGTGTCGTTATTGTGTGTAGTTATTCTGTGTCATTATTGTGTGTCATTATTGTGTGTTGTTATTGTGTGTCATTATTTTGTGTATTTGTTGTGTGTCAATATTGTGTATCATCATGTCATTATGTTGTGTCATTATTGCGTGTTATTATTTTGTATAGTTATTGTGTGTCATTATTTTGTGTATTTGTTGTGTGTCATTATTGTGTGTATTTGTTGTGTGTCAATATTGTGTATCATCATGTCATTATTTTGTGTCATTATTGTGTGTCATTATTGTGTGTTATTATTGTGTGTATTTGTTGTGTGTCATTATTGTGTGTGATTATTGTGTGTCATTGTTGTGTTTATTTGTTGTGTGTCATTATTGTGTGTAATTATTGTGTGTCATTGTTTTTTCTCCCTGTACTCCGGTGAAGTCAGATGTGTCTCCTAGGGCTCTGTCCACAATTACTGAGTGTAATTACTGTCTGTCATTATTGTGTGCAATTAGTGTGTAATTACTGTGTGTAATTACTGAGTGTAATTACTGTCTGTCATTATTGTGTGCAATTAGTGTGTAATTACTGTGTGTAATTACTGTGCGTAATTACTGTCTGTCATTATTGTGTGCAGTTATTGTGTTTAATTACTGTGTGTAATTATTATGTGTAATTACGGTGTGTAACTATTATGTGTAATTACTGTGTGTAATTATTGTGTGTAGTTATTATGTGTAATTACTGTGTGTCATTATTGTGTGTAGTTATTATGTGTAATTACTGTGTGTCATTATTGTGTGTAGTTATTGTGTGTAATTACTTGTGTATTATTGTGTGTAGTTATTGTGTGTATTATTTGTGTAATTATTGTGTGTAGTTATTGTGTGTAGTTATTGTGTGCAATTACTGTGTGTAATTACTGTGTGTAATTACTGTGTGTAATTATTGTGTGTAGTTACTGTGTGTAATTATTGTGTGTAGTTATTATGTGCAATTACTGTGTGTAATTACTGTGTGTAATTATTGTGCGTAGTTATTGTGTGCAATTACTGTGTGTAATTACTGTGTGTAATTACTGTGTGTAATTATTGTGTGTAGTTACTGTGTGTAATTATTGTGTGTAGTTATTATGTGCAATTACTGTGTGTAATTACTGTGTGTAATTATTGTGTGTAGTTATTGTGTGTAGTTATTGTGTGCAATTACTATGTGTAATTACTGTGTGTAATTATTGTGTGTAGTTATTGTGTGCAATTACTGTGTGTAATTACCGTGTGTAATTACTGTGTGTAATTACTGTGTGCAATTACTGTGTGTCATTATTGTGTGTATTTATTATGTGTAATTACTGTGTGTAATTACTGTGTGTAATAACAGTAATTACTGTGTGTAATTACTGTGTGTCGTTATTGTGTGTAATCATTGTGTGTTGTTATTGTGTGTAATTGTTGTGTGTAATTGTTGTGTGTAATTATTGTGATACAAGTTGTGTTTGGAGAAATATTCACTGAGTTGAAATGAAAGAAGCCCTGTGATGGACTTGCGACCCGTCCAGGGTGTACCCCGCCTCTCGCACTGTGATTACTGGATATGGGCACCGGCAACCCCCGTGACCCAAAATGGAAGAAACGGGTAAAGATAATGGATGGATGGATGGATGGATGGAAATGAAAGAAACTCTGTCCTTCTAGTTTGGTGTGGTAGTAGCAGAGAGTCATTCCAAACACAAACTCTGAGCCCTGAAACTGCACGTTTACATCAAACTTTACCAAATACTGTTAGTCAGCATTCTTCCTGTGAGCAAAATATTTCATGAAGCAGCTGACAGATCTGAATGAAACTATTAAAGTAACTTTTGAATTCAAGTCCACAACGGATTAACTTTTGCACACAACCCACTCCAAGATGGCCGCCACAGCTAATGAACCTTACAAACAGCAACATGTGTGTGAGTCAGGATGAAGAGGAGAGGTGACAGAAGTGGTCCCTGTGGGACGCCGCTGGAAGAACAGAGCTGATCCCACACAGTTCACTCTCACTCTCTGTCTCCTTAAAAAGTGTCAAAGCAGCCCACAGGATCAAAGCTGCATCAAATGTTCTAGAAGCCTCTCTGCTCCAAGGTGACCTTGAACCGTGTCAAACAGACAAACATCAGTGAATAAAAGCTGTGCACGTGTTCTCTTTCCCTGCACGTGTTTATATGGAAAGCCTGCTGGGCCATTTTCTCGTGAAAATTACATGTTACATCGACACGTTAATGACGTGTAAACAACGCGTTGTTAACGCGTTGTTTACACGTCAATTACGCGTCAAATTCGCCTCGAAAAATGACGTGTAAACATCGTGTAAACAACGTGTAAACAACGCGTCAAAGACGCGTTAATTACGTGTCATTGACGCGTCTAAATTTCACACGCATTTGACGCGTTATCAACGTGTCAACAACGTGTAAAGTACGCGTTGTTTGCGCCTTCTTTTATTGGCGCAAATTCTTTTGTTTATGTCCCTCTTGGGTAACTTCACTTCCTGACTTCACTATTTTCGCGTCTCTTCTCATTGGCTGTCAGGTCCAGGGCTAAACCACTTCAGCAAAACAGAGGGGTGATTCCAAGGTCCAGGGCTAAAGCACTTTAACAGAGATGTAAACAGACGGAGAAACTACATTTCTGCTTATATTTTATCACGAAGTTTCTTTTACTGTTTAATGAAGTTATTTTTAAATCTAATAAGTGTTTAATTAACCTGTTTCTGCAAAACAGAGGGGTGATTCCAAGGTCCAGGGCTAAAGCACTTGCTTATATTTTATCACGATGTTTCTTTTACTGTTTAATGAAGTTATTAATAAATCTAATAAGTGTTTAACCTGTTTCTGTTTCCTATTTCTGACCAACGGCTTATATGTAATAAGTAATAAATGTATAAGTAAAAAAATGTATAAGTAATATAAGTGTAAAATGTGTTTATACTAATGTGAAAAAATGTAACATCACATAGTTAGATATGTAAAGTAATAATATACATATATATTTATATATGTAAACATATAAATAGTCACATCCTAATTTACACCTTATGTTTGCGTGTAACACCATGATCCCCCAAACTCTGATAGACAAACTATCCACACTTGGACTAAGCCCCTCTATTTGTAACTGGGTCTTAGACTTCTTAACAAACAGACCACAGTCCGTGAAGATCCACAACTTCTCCTCCTCCACCATCACCCTCAGCACTGGCTCTCCTCAAGGATGTGTGCTGAGCCCTCTTCTGTTCACTCTGCTCACATATGATTGTACAGCCACACATCCAGGCTGTCATATTGTTAAGTTTGCAGATGATACAGCTGTGGTGGGATGCATCACAGATAATGATGAGTCCAGCTACAGACAGGAGGTGGAACATCTGGAGAGCTGGTGCAAAGAGAACAACCTTCACATGAATGTGAAGAAGACGAAGGAGATGATTGTGGACTTCAGAAGGAACAAACACACCCACACCCCACTGTATATAGGTGGATCTGCGGTGGAGGTGGTCTCCAGCTACAAGTACCTGGGTGTACACTTGAATGATAACCTCAGCTGGAGCAACAACACCACCAGCCTGATCAAGAAAGGTCATCAGAGACTCTACTTCCTCAGACGGCTGAGACGAGCTGGTCTGAGAAGCTCAGTCCTCACCTCGTTCTACAGGTGTGCAGTGGAGAGCGTCCTGTGCTCCAGCATCAACGTGTGGCATGGAGGCTGCACAGTTGCAGAGAGGAAAGCTCTACAGAGAGTGGTGAAGGCTGCACAGAAGTCTGTTGGAGTCAGTCTCCCCACCATCACAGACATTTACACCTCCAGATGCAGAAAAAGAGCCACCTGCATCATGAAAGACCTCACTCACCCAGCACACTCACTCTTTGCACCACTCCCCTCGGGACGGAGGTTGAGGAGCATCAAATGTAGAACCACTAGACTGAGGAACAGCTTCTACCCTGAGGCTGTCAGACTCATGAATAAATAAATAATAAGAATAAACACTGCAAAATGTCACATCATGCTGATACTGATCTGTTTCTTGTTGCTGCGTTCATCTGTGACTATCTGCGTTCATCTGTGACCATCTGCTCATGTTCGTGCTGCTGTTTATAATGATGTTTTTCTACTACATTAGGGCTTAGTGTATTACTAGCTGATGTCTCTCTTAGTTAATCCTAGATGTTATTATTGTTTTTCTCTTGCATTTGTTGTTGGATGTAACTGGGACCCTGTGTACATAATCTCGTTTTCAACACATGTACTACATGCGGTGCAAATGACAATAAATTCTCTCTGACTCTGATAAATACAATGGCCCCGTCCGTGTATTTTCCCACTTTACTTTTAGTCTAAAAATTATAAAAACTAAAGAGCCTACAGTATTTTTAGTCTTTTTACAGTTTAAATAAATGTATACATAAAAAAAAGTAGTGTCACAAATAATCGCCTCCTATTTCTGACCAACGGCTTATATGTAAAGTAATAAAGATAATTCAAAGAATCTTCAAAATGTTTTTATTCAACAGTTAAAAAATGTAACGTCACATAGTTATATATGCAAAGTAATAATAACATATACATATATAAATATATATATATATATATTTATAAACATATAGTCAAACTGTAAAACACTTAAACATATAATAGACATAAGCCTAAAATACTAAAACTGTAACACTGAGTCCTGAGTTTTTGCATAGTGGTATAAAAGTATGAAGATTTTCACCAACTCTAAAACTAAAAACTAAAACACTAAACATTTAATGAACATAATACTGTCTTGAGATTTTGCATACTAGTATAAAAAATTATAACTATAAAATAGACTAAAGGTTCTAGCATTGACATTTGCAAAGTGGAAAAGCAGCATATGAGTTACTGTACACAGTATATGTATGAGGTAGTAGTTGATGTTGGTATAGAGGCAAAAGTGGCATATGCAGTAAGGCACATTGGGCATCCTTAAATAAGGCTGGTCAGAGAATACTGTATATGTATCAGCAGTGGTGTAGTTATAAAAGTAGTGTAAATGTAGTATAAACAGTATTAATAAATGTAAACATTGAATGTAAACAGACTATAGGCAATGATGTAATACAAACATTAGTGCAAATATGAGAAGTATTGCAAACATCCTAATTTACACCTTACGTTTGTGTGTAAATACAATGGCCCCGTCCGTGTATCTTCTCACTTTACTTTTAGTTTAAAAATTATAAAAACTAAAGAGCCTACAGTATTTTTACAGTCATTTTACAGTTAAAATAAATGTATACAAAAAACAAAACAAAAACAAATGCAAACAGTATTAATAAATGTAAACATTGAATGTAAACAGACTATAGGCAGTGATGTAATACAAACATTAGTGCAAATATGAGAAGTAGTGCAAACATCATAAATTACACCTTACGTTTGCGTGTAAATACAATGGCCCAGTCCGTGTATTTTCTCACTTTACTTTTAGTTTAAAAATTATAAAAACTAAAGAGCCTACAGTATTTTTACAGTCATTTTACAGTTAAAATAAATGTATACAAAAAAAAAAAAAAACTAGTGTCACAAATAATCGCCGATCCTTTTAACACTCCCAGCACATTCTCTTTTCAACACGCCATTGGTTGGTTCCAGGTGTTGCATGTTCTGGCTCAAAGAGTTT
>JBBPBX010049824.1:0-25204 GCA_038048925.1 Garcialebias charrua | reverse complement strand
TCGAAGGTTGTTGGCTGGTTGGTTTCCAGTCAGTGCCACTCTGGTTCTATGTGTCATGCAATTATGTGGTTTTTAGGTGGGCTTATGATTGGGATTTTACATTAAGCCTTACCTATATGCACCTGGTATGTAAGCTATCATGGTTTAGATCAGCTACAATTACCAATTAAGGGGTGGATCAATTCTGTAAAATTAGATATAGGGATCTGTACCTATAAAATTTTGGAGGGCTTCTGTAACGAAGGCCTCTAATTCCAAACTATTCCTCCATTCATTACTTAGTTTAGGTTAAACTAAAATAAAAAAATGAAATATAGTTTGATCTAAATGTCTGTTGTCTTTTAGACGAACGACGTAGGATTTGGTATTCCTAATAAATTTTGAAGTCTATGGCGAGACTCATCAAAATGAATAGGTAATCTAAAATAGAAACGATCGAATCGGTTCAATTTAGAAATTGTGAGACCAGTGTAGTTTATGGTACCTTGAGTAGCTTTAAACTACATTGACTCTTCGACGATTGAGATTTAACAAAACGAACTGCATGTTGGCATAGTTAAATCCATATCATTCATTAACCAATGTTAATACAAAACCTTTTTGGCTGGGAGTGTTCAGAACCAAACAGTATCTCAACTAATGACAACAGTAATGACTAAACAACAAGGAAACAACGTTTCACTGCTTCGACCCACTCTTGTCGTCAGATTCCAAAGTGCAACACACAAGCAAAACAGGTCTCAACTTTATGACCGAGGTCAAATCAAATCTCGTGGATTTAAACGGTTGTTAAGGTTAGTTTTTTGTTGTGGGTTTTAGACTTAGCGTTTCTAAGTTCAAGTTGGACAATGCGACTTATAGGGTGGGAAATATGGTAGTTTAAACCTGATTAGTTTATTTACTAACTTGTGTTTGTACGACCTTATTATCCCATGAAGTCGGTGAGTTGGTGAGATCTTTGTCTTTTGTGGAGTCATTGAACGCCTTGTAAGGTTTGATCTGATTTCGATGTACCCATTTAGCAATTGGCTCTTTACGGCCTTTGCTGATTTTGATCTCGTAGACGACTGAGGACACTTTGTCTGTTATCAGATGAGGTCCAGTCCACCTGGGCATTAGTTTGCGGGCGAGAGTTCCGGTCCCGGACTCTCCTTTCCCGGTTGCTGGGGCGAACGTATAGTACCAGACTCTGTCTCCCACTTGGAGTTCATTGTGAGAGGCCTTCTGGTCGTAGTACGCCTTGCGTCCTTCAGCGGATTTTTCCAGGTTTTTCTGGGCGAAAGCAAAAGTGTTTCTGAGGTGTACATTCAAATCTTTCATGTATTGTTGTGTAGTGTAGGCTGTCGCCATGGCGGCGTCGCCTGGTTGGTACAACAGGTGTAGAGGGAGAGTCATTTGTCGACCGGTCATCATCTCGAAGGGAGAGATGCCAGTTGATGTGTGTGGAGTGGCTCTTATGGCCATGAGGACCAGAGGGAGTTTCACGTCCCAGTCCTTGTGGTTTGCAGCCACGTATTTCTTCAAAATACTCACCACAGTTCTGTTTGCTCTCTCTACTTGGCCTGAAGCCTGTGGGTGGTAGCCGACATGAAAGTTGGCCTTGACGCCTAGCGTCTTCCACAGTTCTTTCATCACTTCACCTGTGAAGTGTGTACCTTGGTCTGAGTTCACCCGAAGGGGAAGTCCAAACCTTGAGAATATATGATTCATTAACAACATAGCAGTTGTTTGTGCTGTGTCGTTAGGAGCTGGTAGGCATTCTACCCATTTGGTAAATGCACAGGTTACCGTGAGAAAATATTTATTTCCTCTAGAGCTCTTAGTGAGTGGTCCAACCCAGTCGATCTGGAGGTCAGACCATGGGAATGCAATGCCTCTACTTTGCAGTGGTGCTCTGTGAAGTGGTCTGGTTGGCTGAAACTGGCCACACACCACGCACCCTTCAATGTAGTCCTTGACATCCTTTTTCATTCCAGGCCAATAGGCAATTTGTTTTAATGCCGTCAGCGTGGCTTTATCTCCTTTGTGTCCTGCGGACGGGAGATCATGGGCATGAACTAACATCACCCCCCTTTGGTCATGGGGAACCACGAACACAGGTGAGGACGTTGGTCCATGAGCGAAAGTTAGGATGCCCTTGATTAGTTTTAGCTGTTTGCGCAGCTGGTAAAGGACTTTAAGGTCTGGATCGGAATCCAGTTCGTCTTTAGTCGGAGTGTTTTTGTCTGGATCAGTCAGGTACAGTATCATGTAGTTGATAGCAGGATCCGACTTTTGCTGTTGGATGATGTCTGGGTCAGTCAGTGCAGGCCGTACAGAGACTGCGTTGTCAGCAGGTCTGGCCGCGGCCTGTGCACGTGTGACTGCCATAACCTCAACAGCAGGTTGTGTTGACAGAGTCTTGATCAACCAGGAGGAGTCGAAGGACCATAGAGGACCTTCGTCGGCTCCTTCTTTGGCTAAGGAATCCGCAATGTCATTGTAGTGCTTGTCATCGCCTGGGACTCTAGAATGTCCTGGAACTTTCTTCCAGTAGATCTGTAAGTCGTGTGATGTCACCAAGTGATCACATGCCATGAAAAGCTCTTTGTGTTTGACCACTTTTCTGTCGCTTGTTAGGAAACCGTTCTGTTTCCACACAGCAAGGTGACAAGCGAAACTCAAACGAGCATAGTTAGAGTCAGTGCAGATGACTAGGGTCTTGATGGAGCGTGCTACTACCATCTGGAGAGCTATTAGGATTCCTGCAATCTCAGCGTACTGAGAAGTCTGAGAGCCTAATTTGTAGCTGAAGGTAATCTGTTCTTGGTCTTGGAGGAGGACCCCTCCAACACCTGCCCTACAGATTTTGTCGCGGAGGAATGAAGATCCATCCACGTACAATGTTGTCATATCTTTGCAGATATTGTCATCAAAGAAGTGGTGGTTCGGGTCTTCAGTCACAGGGGTTTTTTCCTCAGCCAACGGCTGGGTCGCTGGTACATCTTGTGTACACTTTTGGCAGAGTGCCAAGTCTGTCCCCAGATGTGACTTCTTGTTTTGACCATAACGTATGTCTAGGTTAAAACTTTGAAGCGCCATGAGCCACGTTGCAACACGAGAGTTTGTTACCACACCATCTCTGATGCGTTGGCTGTTCAGGAATGTCACTGGCTGGTGTTGTGTTTCCACAACGATCTTCTGTCCACCAATGTAGCCGGAGAAATGTTCTGCTGCCCACACTGTGGTCAGTAGAGCTTTCTCACAGTCTGAGAATCTCAACTCGGGTCCTGCCATCGTCTTGCTGGCGTAGGCTACTACACGTTTGTCTCTGTCGTGTATTTGGTACAGACCAGCACTTATGCAACGAGCTGAGAAGCCCACTTCCAAGTAAAGCTCTTTGTTGTAGTCTGGGTAGACTAAACATGGGGCTGACTTGATCCTGTCTATAAGAGCGTCCATTGCCTGCTGCTGTTTGTCAGTCCAGACAAATGGGACGTCTTTCTTTAGGAGTTCAGTCAGTGGCTTTGCAAGGTCTGCATAGTTCTCTATGAACTGGTTCGAGTAGTTACACACGCCAAGAAAACTTTGTAGTTCTTTGAGATTGGTGGGGACCTTGAGATTGTCAAGGCCTTGGGCACGAGTTAAGATGCCATGGTTTGGTTTAAGCCGTTCACGCAGTGTATCGGGAAGCTTGTACAGGAACCTCATAGGCTTCGGCCAACGTTTCTCCGTACGTTTACCTCTTTCTGCGTAATTCAGGTGTGTCACAACTGTCGGCGCAGTCGCTGGTGTGTCTGACTGGTCAGACCGCGGTGCGTCACTGTCGTTGTGATGTGTGTCTTCCCACTTCATGACTGAAGAGGTGCTCTTTGAGTCTGTAAGAACTATGTCATCTCTGAGTAGTTCTATACTCAAAAGCTCTTGAACCAAGGTTTCATCGAAAGCTTGGCTGATGGCTGAATTACCTGTCCCAGAGGACAGTACAGCGTCTGTGGTGTGGGATCCTCGGACCTCCACACAGTCTACTACCTGTGGTAGAGAGTGAGAGTACACCCCCCTTTTGTTGGAGGAGGGGTCCTCAAAATCTATGACACTGAAATCCAAGTGACTGTCAGCATGTCGCGGACTGCCACTTCCAGGACTCACATGTCCTTGAACCAAGGTTTCATCGAAAGCTTGGCTGATGGCTGAATTACCTGTCCCATAGGACAGTACAGCCTCTTCGGTGTAGGATCCTTGGATCTCAACACCTTTCACTACCTGTGGTAGGTAGTGTTCAGTGAGTGCTGACTGTGTCAGCTCGCAGAGGAGGTTCTCTTGTCGGGCCAGAGTCTGGTCCAACTGTTGAGTCTCTACTGTCTCACCTGTAGTTGAAGGTTCACTTACCGGGCTTGTGACCACGGTTGGGGAGTCCCTCGTGGCCACTGCGGTACCTGCGGTTAGGCAGTCTGTACCACAACGAGGAGGCACTTTTATTGGCAGGGGTTTTCTCACTGTTGCCCACATTTTCTGTTGACCATAATCTATAATCGCTTCAAAACGGTTTATAAAGTCTTGGCCAACCAGAAATGGGAATGAGTCAAGTGTGGACACATACACTGGGTGGTGTAGTGTCGTTTTGCCAATCTGCATGTGAACCATAGCTATGGCTGTTAGGGTTGTTCTCGTCTCTGCGAGACCCTGTAGCTCAATAGCACATTCCTCAAAGGGTATTTGCCCGTCAACACCGTTAGCGGCGGTCCTCAGCTCCTCGAACAGCTTGGCCGACATAATAGTTATATCAGAACTGCCATCCAGGAGGGCTTCACGCTCAAGGACACCTTCCAGTGTGATGGGCAGGTAGGCTTTCTTAGCCACCCCCCTTTGCATAAAGTTACACAGAAACCTCACAGGTCTTGGCCCACGTTTCTGTTCACGTGTGACTCTGTCTGTGTAATCTTGTTTACTGTCAGCATCTTGTTGGCTGTCAGCATCATGACCTTCAGGATGTCGTTGTTTGTCAGCAATTGGTTTGCTGTCAACATCCATGGCCATGTTGGTAGTAGCGTGCGCTGAGGTCTTGTGAAAGACAGTGCTACACATCGCTCCAGGTCGGTCAATGTTGATAGTGTCATTATCAATGATAATGCCACTCATTGTATCAGGTTGGTCAAGCACAGTAACATTCAAATCTACTGACAAACTACTTACTTCCTCTGTCTCTTCCGAGCATAGAGGTGTTGGGCCATTATTCCGGGACATTTGTGACTCCTTGCCTATTTCGAACTGTTCTGTTCGAGGCGCGGGAGGTGCAGTTCCAAGGCTCGGGGTTTTCTGTTGGGACCACTCATTTTTACACGAGTCTAGGTCCTCACACTTCAATTTCTTTTGAAGTTCACCCACCGATGGGCCTTGTTTTTCACCCATCTGGTTCGATCTGAACCATTTTGGCTTCTTTCTCCAGCGGATACCCCCACTTTGTGGTTTGTCAGGTTGAAAGGTCTGTTTCTTTTCGCCTTTGTTAGGAGAGGGAGTTGATGAACTTGTCCCTTCTAGCTCCAGCGAGTGGGATTTGACCGCTTCATTCGGGGACACCTGTAAGGGTGTTTTGGCTAGCATGTTAACTGCAAAGACATCCGCAGCACACTGTACTATTTCATGCAAAGATGTTGCTTCTAAATCACCCCAGGCCAAGTTCCATGGCAACTCGAATCTAACATCAGGGATTAGATTATCCCTGAAAACAGATTTGAAAAGCGTCTGCTCTTCCAGGTCAGGTTCCATCATGTCACCTATATACGCCTTCAAAATTCTGGCAAAGAAAAAATATGGATGTTCATCGTTTCTCTGCAAGACATTTCGGGCAGCTGAGTAGTCACCACACAATGAGAAAGATTTTTCCTCTGTGCAAGGTGCAGGGGGAGCAAGTTCATGGCTCCGGGGTTCCTCTTGGTACCCTCTGATGTATGGGTCTTCTAGAGGCACATACTGTATGAGCCTTGGACGCGTACCGTCTTGAACTTCCATCTTTAACTTGATTTTTTGTGAAAATCAATAAGACAGTTCGAATTTTAATGTGTGCAAATAAATCTTCACTTTTAATGCAGCACTGAGTCAATCAAACTAATCAGCTGTCTGGTTTAAGTGTTTCACTGTGTAATAAGTATTTCTATTCATAGGTACCTTCTTCAGGTTTTACCCTCAAATGAATTGTAAAAGTTAAATGCCTTTTTGCAGTGTTAACTTTAAAATATAACTTATTTTTCAACAACAGTTACTAACTAACCCAAGCATGACGTCCGTTTTACTTACTCAAACACTATTTAAAAGATTCGAAATAAATACATTGTTCACACTAAAATGTACCCAGAATGCTGCTCCATTATGCCTTAAAAAAGATGTATTGCAGTTTGGCTAAACTGTTTTGCTGTATTTTGACAGTTATCAGGAGTGAAAAATGGATTACCTGTTTATTTTAAATATTTTTTATCTAAAATAAACTGGAGGTGTTTGTGTGCTTAGCATAACATGACAGATGGCATTCCAAATAAAAATCAGTGACTTTTATCAATTTGTTGTCTGTTGACATCCTCAAAGTTGTTCTGCTATCTTTGTTTTGATTTTTTGTGAAAATCAAGTCAGCAGATGCTTTCTGTTTATTTTAAATTTTGTATTTAAAATAAACTGGAGTCATTAATTTTACACAGAAAAACGTTAAAAATGCAATTTTTAACTAAAAGTGTACAGTGTACACCAATTCTGTTTAAAATTCAGAGATGTGAAGAGCTTAATGTGGAAATTCTCTGTTCTCCATCATTTTATTTATTAATTTTATTTAATCTGAAAATCAAATAAAAGATGCTTTTTGAGTGTTATTTTAAATCTCTTCAGTATTTAAAATGAGCATCAATTGTTCGTCTGTACCTCTGTTATTCAAAAATTCTTTATTTAAAATAAACAGGATTTTTTGTTTGTGTACAGAACCATTTTAAAGCTGGTAATTTTTACCATAAAAAATGCTGACTTTATATGATGTTTTTTGTGAATGTGACTGTTCGTCACTCAAAGTGCACCAGGAAATGACGACACAAATAGGCGGGTCGACGCAGCGCGTCACCAGCTCTGCTGTGCTGAGCGAGGCGGAGCTCGCTACACAGATACGTGACGTCAACCAATCAATCACAGTGCTTGTAGTCCTTTTCCCAAGCAACCATGGTAAATGTAGTTTTCTAACCTTCGACCAATGAAGTACCGGAAATGACGACAAAGTGGGTTGGTCGCAACGGCGTGCGTTCCCACTACAGCGAATCAGCGTTCGCTACGAGTGATTGACAGCTCCCAGCTCTCGTTTCATCCAATCACAGCTCATAAACAAACGTGTACTTGGACACGTAGCTCTAACGTTAGCTCAACACAGCGGACCACAACTTATAGACTCTTAAAACAACTCAAACGCTACAAATTAACTTTCCAAAATTCTGAAACATGCGGCGAACACACCTAGACAGGCCAACTTAGTTACGCTCAGTAACACAGCACTGCAGCTGTTGAACAAACACGGACTCTCTCGGAGCGCGTCAAGGTCGGTACCGGTCCACTTTGTCGTGGATCAGAAACTCGGGTCTGAACAGAACCACTATCCGACACGTTCTAACAGTAATATGCTTCTTTGACCTGCTCTAAAATGTAAAATACCACAACAGCAATCTTGTAGATGTTAAATTAGCTTTCAGGCTTCTGACTCGGCGGTCAAACAAAGCTTTGTACAGGAGTCTGCGTGAACTGGACCGAACCAGGACCAGAACCACCACAGACCACGGCTGACAAAACTTCACCTGAATGCTTCCAACAGCGTCTAACAGAGTTGAAACAATAATAATCTCACAGCTTCAAATGATAAAAACATGCAGAATCTGCCTGCTTTGAACACTTCCAGCCAAAATTATTATCCTCAGAGTTTAAAACTTGGATCCTTTTATGCAAACATGACGTTACAGTTCATGACTGAGACCACAGATATCAATAAACTTTCAGAACCACGTACGAAGGCCACCAGACTTTTAGAAGCCGATACGAGGCCACCAGATGTAAGAATTATGAGGAGGTCAATATTAATACTGACCTCCTTTTTATCTTAATTTACTTACTTATTCAGATTGAATAGTAAATTCACGGATTCTGTTCTTTTTCAGTTTACCCAATATCTCTGTGATCTTTATGATGGATAAATAAACAGAGCCATTAAGTGACAAAGACGTTAACTTAGTTTGATATGTCAAAGAGACACTATCATTTATTTAAAATAAATCAACTAAATTAACACCATTACACTTGATTGACATGATTTCACTTTCTTTCAAATTAAAACGTCAGCACACTTAAATTCAACACAACAGACTTCAATATTGGATGTTAACATATTTAGTCTGTGGGCTCTTTAAACTTAAAATAGTTTCCAGCTTAGATTGAGAGGGGAAAAAGTAGGAGGAAAGATTTAAGAAGAATTGGGAGGTTAAGAGAGGAAATTTATCTTGCATTTATGAAACCAGATGACACTCTTCCGTACGCGTCCAGCTAAGATATCATCACACCTCCAGCAAGCAAACAGCTGCTCCTTTACCTTAAGACGTCCGCCTTGGTTCTGGTAAAGAGCTGTGGTCAACTTTAGACTGACGAGTCGTCGGTCCCGCAAGTCCAAGCTGGACTCCACGCGTGTTTACCTTGTCGGTGTCGGTGATACTCGCTTTCATCGGCAAAAGTCGTGGCAGTCGTGGTTTCTTGGCTCAAGATAATTTATTCCAGGAAGGAATAACAAACGCTCGTTCGAGGTGGACTCATAACAGCCTGTTATCAGTCCTTAGCTGAAGACGCAGGTCGTTAGCTCTTGACCAAACGTACCCAGCTCTTGGGAAAGGTTCACATCTCTTTGAAAATTCCCCGCAAACTCTGAAGCCTTTCAGCAAAAGCTTAGAACTAGTACTTAAGGAAGGACCAGTCGAGGAGTTCATTTGTCTTATCAATACCCAAGGTTAAAGCCAGCAGCAGAGAGAAATGTTTAGGAAAAAAGACAGATAAAGCTGGAGCCCTGCTCATGAGACTGTCTCTGAGTTTCTAAACAAAACCGTCCGGTCTCTGTGACCCGAAGGCTTCACCTTTAAACACAGCAGTGAACACAGTTTAACTCTTGGAGAATGACACAGCTTAAAAGCACACATCATGAAAATGACAAAAGTTATTCTTTTGATCACATTAGGATAAAATCAAAGATAGAAATAGTCTCTTTTGGTGACTATATTTATCAGATTATAGCTAAATGAATGATTTTGTAGTAAATGTCTTGCTTTACTGAGTGGTCAGTAAAGGTCATCACTGGACAGTTCAAAAACCTTAATTTGACCCTGGGTAGGTCCATTACACTGTAAAGAGAATCGCATTTCTTTAGCTCGCCTCGACCGCTTTTATTGTTTTAAACATCATTTTAACGTGGTTAAAACTTGTCAGATTTCACCAGTTGCCTTTACAGATCACGCGCTGGTTTTAAGTAGTGTTTTTATTAGAAACATTTTACCAAAGAGCGCCTACTGGCATTTTAATTCAGTTGTAACTCATGACCGTAATTTCAAAGAGACTCTGAGCTGTTTTATGAATGGGTTTAGACAGAGAAAGGGTGATTTCACATGTCTGCAACAGTGGTGGGACCACGGAAAAGTTCAAATAAAACAGCTGTGTCAACAACACTCTCTCAACGTTACTCGCAACTTCACCAGATCTATCAAAGATCTAGAGATTGATATAGTGGAACTGGAACAACTTTGTGAAACCACAGGAAATCGAGAGCACATTGAAGCCCTCAAATCTAAAAAATTAGTTCTAACAAACCTGCTGGATGCTAAAGTCCAAGGCGTGTTAGTCAGGTCCCAGATGCAGAACATCACAGAGATGGATGCTCCTTCCAGCTTCTTTTTCAACCTGGAGAGGAAACACGGGCAAAGAAAACTGATCCACTCTCTCTTGTCGGAAACCGGGCAGCAGCTGAGTGAGCCAAGCCAGATCAGGAGGAGGGCTGTGGAATTTTACTCCTCGTTATTCAAAAGTGAATACGAGAGGAACGGCGAGCTGTTCAGGGAGTTCTGCAATGGACTACCCCAGGTCTCTGAGGAGACCAACACTGACCTGGAGCGCCCCCTAGGGCTTCAGGAGCTCAGCACAGCCCTCCAAAGCATGCAGGGCCAGAAAGCTCCCGGAATTGACGGGCTCACGGTGGAGTTCTACAAGGCCTACTGGGACATCCTGGCAGAGGACCTGCTAGATGTTTTCACTGAAAGCCTGATCACTGGCTCACTACCGCTGTCGTGCCGAAGAGCGGTCATCACTCTTCTGCCCAAAAAAGGGAATCTACAGGAGATAAAGAGTTGGCGCCCCGTGTCTCTCCTCTGCACCGACTACAAAATCCTCTCCAAGGCCCTGGCAACCAGGATGAGAGAAGCAATGGAACAGGTCATCCACCGAGACCAGACTTATTGCGTCCCCAGCAGGTCCATGGTAGATAATATCCACCTGATTCGAGATGTTTTGGAAGTCTCCAGTTCATTAGGTCTGAACACAGCGTTGGTCTCACTTGACCAAGAAAAGGCTTTTGACCGCGTTGAGCACAGCTTCCTCTGGGAAACCATGGAGAGGTTTGGATTCAGCGCTGGTTTCATAGCCAAGATTAAGGTGTTGTACAGTAACGTTGAGGGTGTGCTGAAGTTCAACGGTAGCCTGTGTGCTCCTTTTAGAGTGTGTAGAGGTGTTCGACAGGGCTGTGCGCTCTCGGGAATGCTCTATGCACTCTCCCTAGAACCCCTCCTTCAGAAAATCCGTTCGAGGGTTCATGGTTTTGTTTTACCTGGTTTCAACAGTAGCATAGTTTTATCTGCGTACGCTGACGACGTTGTTGTTTTTGTAAAAAATCAACAAGATGTCGACACACTAAATGAAATCACAGAAAGTTTTTCAACCATGTCTGCTGCAAGGGTAAACTGGGGAAAGAGTACAACCCTCGCCGTGGGCGAGTGGCCTGAAGGGCTCCCAGTTCTGCCTCAAAACCTCCCGTGGAAGAGAGATGGCCTAGAATATCTCGGTGTCCATCTAGGGAATAAAGCTTCAGTACAGAAAAACTGGGACAATGTGGTGCAAAAAGTCAAGAATAAATTGGAAAAATGGAAATGGATACACTCAAAAATGTCCTACAGAGGCAGAGTACTGGTGTTAAACAACTTGGTTGCATCACAACTGTGGCACAAACTTTCTGTTCTAGACCCACCTCCAGACCTGTTGGTAAAAATACAATCTGAGATGGTCAATTTCTTTTGGGACGGGCGACATTGGGTGCCACAGTCAGTCCTGTTCTTACCAAGAGAAGAGGGGGGACAGGGCCTTGTCCACTTGGCCAGCAGAACAGCCACGTTTCGAATGCAGTTCCTCCAGAAGTACCTGGCAGGATCTCCTGACACTGTGTGGAGAGACGTGGCCAGCTGCATCCTCAGACGTGTGAGCGGGCTGGGGCTGGATGCTGCTCTGTTTCTAACTAATGTTAACCTCTTAAAGATAAAGGACGTGCCCCTGTTTTATCAGAGTGTTTTCAAAGTGTTTTCCTTTTTTAAACCAAACATGATCAAAAATGTATAATTCTCTGCATTGGCTCTTAGAGGAACCACTAGTATGTGAAGCGAGAATGGACGTTTGTGATAGCACAGTGCCAGGACTGTCAAAGGCACTGTGCGATTCTGGGATGGTGACCCTGAGGCGCTTGGTGGAGACGGCCGGACCAGGTTTCTCCAACGCCGGAGAGGTGGCTTCGTTGCTTGGTTTCCGGTCAGTCAGACTGGTGCAACGCTTCCTGAACTTGGTGAAGGAGAAGATGACAGCTGGAGAGAAATGTCTGCTACAACAGTGGTTCACAGGGAATCGCCCGCCTGACCCAATGGACCCTTTCCCAGACATTAACCTGGATCCTAACTTTGCAAAAGACAGTGGTCCTCTGCTAAACAATATAGACCCAAAGATGAACTTGTGCAGAACTGGTCAAAAAGTACTTTACAAGACTTATGTTAAGATCCTGAACAAGAGAACTCTGCAAAACAGAGCTGTCAGCGTGTGGGACAACAAACTCGGAAATCAGAGGCCCCAGTGGAGGACTCTTTACAAACCTCCAATAAAGAAACGGACTGGCGATCTTCAATGGAGGATCCTTCACGGCGCCATTGCAACAAACTCATTTTTGTCTGTCATCAATCCTGAGGTTTTAAATGAGTGTCCTTTTTGCAGTCTGTCTGAGAGTGTTTTTCACGTTTTTACAGATTGTGCTCGACTGATTGATCTGTTTAATCTAATGACAAAGATCTTTAGCCTCTTTGACACAGTTTTCACCAAATCTGTTTTCATTAATGGAGTACGTTACAGCAAAGCCACAAAGTTTAAATCCCAAACTTTAAACTTTCTGGTAGCCGAAGCAAAAATGGCTGTTTATTTGTCTCGCAGGGACAGACTGCAGGCTGGACCTCAACTTGATGCCGTGGCTCTGTGGAAGTGCAACATCAAGGCCAGACTGGCGCTGGAGTTTTGCTTCCACAGAGACACTGGACACTTGGAGAGTTTTGTGAAACTGTGGGGATTTAAGAAGGTTTTATGCACCATTTCTGATCAGGGAGAAATACAATACAACAAGCTCCTCATGTAAATATTTTATTTTATTTTAAGCTTGCTGATGTCCTGATCAATTTTTTAACACTGTTGTGTTAATTTTATTATTGTGTAAATAAAGTTTTGTGAAAAATCAAATCTTCTTCTTCTTCTTCTTTCGGCTTTTCCCTTTTCAGGGGTCGCCACAGCGAGTCATCCTCCTCCACCTCACTCTGTCCTCTGCATCCTCTGTCCTCACTCCAACTACCTCCATGTCCTCTCTAACTGCATCCATATATCTCCTCTTTGGTCTCCCTCTTTGTCTTTTTCCTGGCAGCTGCATTTCTAACATCCTTCTACCAATATACCCACTGTCCCTCCTCTGGACATGTCCAAACCATCTCAGTCTGGCCTCCCTAACTTTATCTCCCAGTTGTTCAACATGTGCTGTACCTCTGATGATCTCATTCCTGATCTTATCCATCCTTGTCACTCCTAAGGAGAACCTCAGCATCTTCATTTCTGCTACTTCCAGTTCTTTCTCCTGTCTTTTTGTCAATGCCACTGTCTCCAGACCATACAACATAGCTGGTCTCACCACTGTCTTGTAAACTTTTCCTTTGACCTTTGCTGACACCTTTTTGTCACAAATCACTCCTGAAACTTTTCTCCATCCACTCCATCCTGCCTGGACTCTCTTCTTCACCTCTTTACCACATTCCCCATTTTCCTGGACAGTGGACCCCAAGTACTTGAAGTCCTGCACCTTTGTGACCTCTGCTCCTTGTAGCCTCACTGTTCCACTGGCCTCCCTCTCATTCACACACATGTACTGATTGGCACCCCTCACCAGGTACAGACATCTCCTATAACAAGACTTTACTTTTCTGGACAAGACATCACCCTCTCCACCTCTGTTACTAATCTTGGAATAAAAATGGACTCCAATCTTACATTTGAAAATCACATTAAACATCTGTTTAAAACTTGCTTCTTCCATCTTCGAAACATCTCCAGACTTCGCCCATCTCTAACTTTTTCCGATGCTGAGAAGCTCGTCCATGCTTTTGTCTCCTCCAGGCTCGACTACTGCAACTCCCTGTTTATTGGAATCCCTGGCAAAAACCTTCAGAAACTTCAATATATTCAGAACAGTGCAGCAAGGATCTTGTTGAGAGTTCGGAAATTTGAACATATTACACCCATTCTCTATAACCTCCATTGGCTTCCTGTCGCCTACAGAATTCAGTACAAAACTGCTCTCATTACACATCAGTGCTTACATGGAGCTTCACCTGATTATCTGAAGGATATTCTTATTCCATACTCATCCACCCGTTCGCTGCGGTCACAGAACAGTAATCTCCTTCACATTCCGAGAACCAAATTAAAGACCATGGGAGACCGGGCTTTCAGTGTGGCTGCCCCCCGCCTGTGGAACTCTCTTCCTGACTGTCTGAGAGCCCCACAGTCTGTGGTTGACTTTAAGAGCGGCTTGAAGACCTTTCTTTTCAACCGAGCATACTCTACCTCCTCATGATTCTACTTTTGATCTTAGCTGATACTGTTATTGATTTTAACTGTTTTATTATTTGTTTTGTTGACATTTAATTCTGTTGCACCTTGTAGCACTTTGAGATTTTTATTAATGAAAAGTGCATTATAAATTGAATTCATTATTATTATTATTATTATTATTACTCTGTCTTACTACGACTGACTTTCATTCCTCTTCTTTCAAGAGCATACCTCCACCTCTCCAAGTTCTCTTCCACTTGTTCCCTGTTCTCACCACAGATCACAATGTCATCTGCAAACATCATAGTCCATGGGGATTCCTGCCTGACCTCATCTGTTAGTCGGTCCATCACCAGAGCAAACAAGAAGGGGCTCAGAGCCGATCCTTGATGCAATCCCACCTCCACCTTGAAGCTATCTGTCACTCCTACAGCACATCTCACCACTGTCCTGCTGTCCTCATACATGTCCTGTACCAGTCTAACATACTTTTCTGCCACTCCAGATTTCCTCATGCAATACCACACCTCTTCTCTTGGTACCCTGTCATATGCTTTTTCTAAATCCACAAACACACAATGGAGTTCTTTCTGACCCTCTCTGTACTTCTCTATCAACATCCTCAAAGCAAAGATGGCATCTGTGGTGCTCTTTCTTGGCATGAAACCATACTGCTGCTCACAGATAGTCACATCTTGTCTAAGTCTTGCTTCCACAACTCTCTCCCAGATCTTCATTGTGTGGCTCATCAACTTAATTCCCCTGTAGTTGCTACAACTCTGTACATCACCCTTGTTCTTAAAAATGGGAACCAGCACACTTCTTCTCCATTCTTCAGGCATTTTCTCACCCTCAAATATTCCATTAAATATTTGAGTCAAAAACCTCACTGCCATCTCTCCAAGACATTTCCAAACCTCCACTGGTATGTCATCAGGTCCTACTGCCTTCCCCTTCTTCATTCTTTTCAGAGCTTTCCGGACTTCACCCTCACTAATCTTTCCCACTTCCTGGTCCACAGTTTCTATGACCTACTCTTCTTTCTCTTTCATTCTCTTCATTCATTAGCTCCTCAAAGTAATCCTTCCATCTTCCCATCACACTCTCCTCACTTGTTAGAACATTCCCATTCCCATCTTTAATAAGCCTAACCTGTTGCACATCCTTTCCAGCCTGATCCCTCTGTCTTGCCAATCGGTACAAGTCCTTCTCGCCCTCTTTAGTGTCCAGTCTCCCATATAACTCATTGTACGCCCTCTGCTTTGCCTTAGCTACTTCCCTCTTTGCTCTATGTCCCATCTCCTTATATTCCTGTCTCCTCTCTTCAGTCCTCTCACTGTCATATTTCTTCTTGGCTAATCTCTTTCTTTGAATGGCGTCCTGCACTTCACTATTCCACCACCAGGTTTCCTTATCATCCATTCTCTGTCCAGATGACACACCAAGTACCTTCCTACCTGTCTCTCTAATTACTGTTGCTGTAGTAGCCCAGTCACTTGGAAGCTCTTTCTTACCACCCAGAGCCTTTAACAGCTCGTCTCTGAATTTCTCACAACATTCTTCCTTCTTTAGCTTCCACCATTTGGTCTTCTTCTCTGGTTTTACTCTTTTTCTCTTCTTCGCAACAACAGTCATTCTACACACAACCATCCGATGCTGTCTGGCCACGCTCTCCCCTGCTACAACCTTACACTCTCCAATCTCTCTCAGGTTTCCTCTTCTACACAGAATGTAATCGACCTGTGTACTCCTTCCTCCACTCTTATAGGTCACTCTATAGCCGTTTTCGCATTGACCAGCCCTCAAAGGTCCGGGTCGTCTCTGGTTGGCCCAGAGCCAGCCCTGGCCCGCCCTCGTTCATTACGCACTGTCCGGAGAGCAAGCTTGAAGTGGGTGGGGTGTTCACTTGACGTGGGTGGAGTGTTCACTTGACGTGGGTGGAGTGTTCTTGTGTGCGCGCTTATAGAGTTTTAAGAGAGGAGACGTTTGCTAAGTATATATATTAGTGGTTCTGAGTTTAATATTTGTTAATAACTGATTACAAATCAGCTTATGTTACAACGTAAATAACACGAAGCGCGCACCCATTTCCGCCTTTCCGCGCGACCTGAATTTCATTAAACAATAACTAATATTGTCTAACTGTTGCGCGCAGCCAGGGTTTTAAAATATAACTAATAATCTCTAACTTCTACGTGCAGCTAAAACGTTAAGAGGAGTGATTCCTATATGAGTAAGGTGGACACCTGGAAACCCAGTCCGCCGTGTAGCTCAAAGCGTTAATGCATTGTTGTTTTGACCCGGAGAAGTGGGTTCGCTTCCCGCCTGGGACAAAGGTATTTTACTTTTTTTTTTTTATTGGAGTAAATAAAAAGGAGTTTGTTAACCAAACAAACTCATTTTTATTTAAAAGAAAATGAGAATTAAAAAAAAAAGTAAAATAAAAACTTTGTCCTAGGCGGGAAGCGATCTGGATCCAGCTTGTGTTCACCATGGCCACATCCATTCATATTCTCAAGGAGGCTGGATCCACCCACATTCCTCCACAAATTCCTCCACAACGGAATTGTTTGCCCACTTAATTTGTGACGCTTTATGGTTTGAGACTTTTCTGCATCATTCATATTACTGTCATTATTTTCAGTTCTCAGACTACCTGGAATCACTGAATCTTATCAACATATCAGGATCTGCCCATCATTGCAGCTTTCATTGTTTTTGGGCTCTGAATGATCGTGTCTTCATCAATGTTTCACATGGTTCAATTATGGGGGCAAAATGTCACACTGTTAACTCCTGTAATTACACATCAGTGACAAAGAAGTCAAGTAAATGTCTGATATTAATGTTGTTAATGATCTCAGGGATTCAGCCCAACCCAGGGCCAATCACTAACTACTGTACACCTGATGAGTTTAAAAATATTTCAGGTCTCCGTTTTCTGCCTGTAAACGCTCGTAGCCTTCTAAAAAAACTTGATGAACTGAAAATCCTAATCACTTCTTCTGGGGCAGATGTGATCGTTATCTCTGAAACTTGGCTGAACAATTCTGTTTTGAAAAATGACCTGGCAATCAATGAATTTAAGATCTATCGTTGTGATCGTAATAAAAAGGGAGGTGGAGTCGCTATTTACATCAGAGACTCTGGCTGCCAGGATTGCGTCTAAAAAAACAATCGCAAACCAGTTTGAGGCTTTAGCTGTGAACATCAGTTTGAAAGGAGGTCAGCCCTTAACTGTTGTAGGTTGTTATCGTCCCCCCTCCGCAACACCTGAAGCTCTATCCTCCCTGACTGAATTCATAGGAAATTTAAAACACAATGAGATTGTTATGGCAGGAGATTTCAACATTGACTGGAATAAGTCGACCCCCCTCTGTGATAAATTCAAGGAATGTTGCCTATCTCTCAATCTAACACAACTTATCGATTCTCCCACCAGACCAAACATAAAATGTCCCGAAAAATCTTCCACCTTAGATCTGTTTTTCACAAATGCACCTCACAAATTTCCTGGTATAGGTGTATTTGCTAACGTTTTGAGTGATCATTCCGTAATAGCAGCTCTTAGATCTACTAAACTTCCACCTGCTAAGCCCAGAATAATCCAAAAAAGGGATTTGAAACGCTTCAGTGAACAGTCATTCCTTTGGGATCTATCCCACTTTGACTGGCAACGTATCCTACAAATCAATTACGTGAACACCGCTTGGAACTATTTTCATGATAGTTTCATTTTCTTTGTGGAAAGAAGGAAAACAGCCTTTGTTCTTCCTTTGCTGAAGGGAGGTGACCCCACCTCACTGAACAATTATCGACCGATCTCTAAACTCTGCATCTTAGCCAAGGTTCTAGAAAAACTGATAAACTCTCAGATCAAAAATTATCTGGACTCATTTAACATCTTACCTCTTCATCAATCTGGTTTCAGGAAAAAACACAGCACAACAACTGCTTCTCTGAAGGTTCTGAATGATGTTGTTGAAGCATTGGATGCTAAGGACTATTGTGCTGCACTTTTCTTAGACCTGTCTAAAGCTTTTGACACTGTGGATCATAACATCCTGTGTCATAAGCTCTCAGAAATCGGTTTCTCTGATCACACCATCGGTTGGTTTTCTAACTATCTTTCCAATCGGAGGCAATGTGTTCAACATAACGGTACTTCTTCCAGCTATTTAACAGTTAAAAATGGTGTACCACAAGGCTCAGTTTTAGGACCCACTCTCTTTACAATCTACATAGCTAATGTAGGTCACTGCATCCCTGATGCATCCTTACATTTCTATGCTGATGATACAGTTGTTTACTGCCGAGCTAAAACAGTTGCTAAGGCTTTCCAGTTACTGCAATCCGCTTTTGACATCATCCAGTCAGATTTGTTCCGTCTCAAACTTGTCCTAAATGCTGATAAAACAAAAGGGATGTTTTTTTCAAATAGGAAGGCGGTTCCAGCAGATCCTCCTCTGATTTTATCTTCAAATGGTGTCCCTATTGAGTTTGTTGATTCCTATAAATATCTGGGTATCCTGATCGATTCACATCTCTCTTTTAAACTCCACGTGGAAAACCTAGTGAAGAAACTGAAAGTTAAACTGGGTTTCTTTTTCAGAAACAGATCATGTCTATCACTGAATGTTAGGAAACGCCTTGTATCTGTGACTTTCCTTCCCTCCATTGATTACGGTGACATTCTCTACATGAATGCTCCTACAAGCACCCTGCGGATGTTGGATGTTGTCTATCATGGTGCACTAAGATTCATAACTGGTTGTGATTATCGTACCCACCACTGCACCCTGTATTCACTGGTTAACTGGACATCATTAACCTCACGCAGACTCTTCCACTGGTACATTTTCATCTTTAAATCACTTCTTGGTCTGCTGCCCTCATACATCTCCTCCTACATGTCTTTGCGTGAGTGCAGCTACAGCGTGCGCTCTCAGGACATGATTACCTGCAGTGTTCCGTCAGTGAGGACTGAACTTGGAAAAAGGGCCTTCTCCTACTCTGCTCCTGCTTCATGGAATATCTTACAAAAAGATCTGAAGCTCTCGACCTTGACTTCTCTAAATGGTTTTCAGAATCTGTTGGAATCCTGGCAAAAACCAATGCAGATTTGTTCCTGTCTTTGATTTTATACGTCTACCTTATAATGTTTTGCTAGTTTTTTGATACTTTGTTAAAAAAAAGAAAAAAAAATCTTTTGTTTTTTTCTCTCTTTTTGTTTTCTATTGTTTATTGTTTGTTTGTTTATTGTTTATTGAAATTCTACCACTGCTGTTCATTGTTCTTTAGTTTTAGCAGGTCGCTTTCGTAAATGAGCCCATGAGGTTCAAAAGATTTACCTGACTAAATAAAGGTTGAATGAATGAATGAATGAATGAGAAGTTCCAGTCTGGATTCAGGGCAGCTCACAGTACAGAGACTGCATTTCTGAGAGTTACCAATGATGTCCTCTTGGCTGCTGACACTGGTTCTCCCTCCATCCTTGTCCTCCTTGACCTCACTGCAGCCTTCGACACTGTGGACCATAGTATCCTCCTCCACCGTCTTCATGTGGAGGTCGGTCTCTGCGACACCGTCCTGGACTGGTTCAAATCTTTCCTCTCCAATAGGCTGGAATGTGTTAGTCTTGGCAACGCCACGTCCCAGACAGTCTGTGTCTCCTGTGGTGTCCCTCAGGGGTCGGTTCTGGGGCCCCTGCTGTTTTCCCTTTACATGCTGCCTTTAGGTCAAATTATTAATCAGTTCAACATTTCTTTTCACTGTTATGCCGACGATACACAGCTTTACATCAGGACTGGAGCATCCTCATCTTCCACCTTGTCATCTCCATCTTCACTCACTGCCCTCTCTGCCTGCCTGGAGGAAATTAGGGCATGGATGAATCAGAACTTTCTTCAATTAAACTGCTCCAAGACTGAGGCCATACTGATTGGCACCCCTCACCAGGTACAAACATCTACTATAACAACACTTTCCTTTTCTGGACAAGACATCCCCCTCTCCACCTCTGTTACTAATCTTGGAATAAAAATGGACTCCAATCTTACATTTGAAAATCACATTAAGCTTCTGTTTAAAACTTGCTTCTTCCATCTTCGAAACATCTCCAGACTTCGCCCATCCCTAACTTTTTCCGATGCTGAGAAGCTCGTCCATGCTTTTGTCTCCTCCAGGCTCGACTACTGCAACTCCCTGTTTATTGGAATCCCTGGCAAAAACCTTCAGAAACTTCAATATATTCAAAACAGTGCAGCAAGGATCTTGTTGAGAGTTCGTAAATTTGAACATATTACGCCCATTCTCCATAACCTTCATTGGCTTCCTGTCGCCTACAGAATTCAGTACAAAACTGCTCTCATTACACATCAATGCTTACATGGAACTTCACCAGATTATCTGAAGGATATTCTTATTCCATACTCATCCACCCGATCACTGCGTTCACAGAACAGTAATCTCCTTCACATTCCGAGAACCAAATTAAGGACCATGGGAGTCCGGGCTTTCAGTGTGGCTGCCCCCGCCTGTGGAACTCTCTTCCTGACTGTCTGAGAGCCCCACAGTCTGTGGTTGACTTTAAGAGCGGCTTGAAGACCTTTCTTTTCAACCGAGCATACTCTACCTCCTCATGATTCTACTTTTGCTCTTAGTTGATACTGTTAGAATAGAATAGATAGAATAGAATATATCTTTATTGGCATATTTTTGCATTGAGGTACAAGGTGTTGCAATTGGCGCACACACAATCCTAAGAGAGACGTACGCACGGAGGCCGCAGCAGTATAAACCGTGCCGCAAACAATCAGATATGGAAAAGGAACACACAATCAGGTAAACGTGGTATTCAAAAAAGAATCTATCACATTTTGTCTCAGGACACTCCATGATAAAGTCCAAAAAACTCTACCAGCTTTAGCACGAATAAGACAGGACATGATGCATGTGATGACGACAAGCAGGGAGATTTAGTCCGTAAGTAATCATTTCAGATAAGCACAGTCTGCAGATGTCTCAGCTCGGCTCCATCCGAACGCACACACAGAGACCTCGGGGGGTGGGGGGAGGGAAGCGTGTTCACTTCAGCTTTCGACTCCAGGAGAAGTTTTTGCAGACAGCCTTCTTTTTCAAGGTCGCTCAGAGTCTCGATTAGATTTATCACTTTATTTATTTTCACGTCAGGCCACAGAGTACTTTTGACTGCAGCCTTTCAAGTCCAGATGCTTTTCAGGTCCAGAAACGCCGAATCTTGTGAGGTTCCGAGCTACAAATCCCCATCCGTGCCCTGATTGAGGCTGGGCGGCTGTAAACGAGTCCCAAAACGCACAGCAGGTCCGCAGCTCTCCACCGCTGCTCCCATCGTGCGGTTCAGCTCGTACAACAGCTGGGACGTTGAGGTCATAGCCCGGATCATAGAATCTTGCTGAGCGGGGAGTCTCGCCAGCGCGTTGATCGCCGCGGCAGCCTTCCTCAGCTTCCAGTAGCAGACACCTCCGCCAACGCCAAAAAACAGAGTAGCTGCCATCAATATCCAAATGATCCACAAATCTTCCACGTCTTCGACAGACAGAACGGTCAGACACATTGGCTTCCACTCCGACCACAAGTCCATAATGTATCCCACTGCGTGCGTGTCGGAGGGGCAAGCCGCTTCTCCTGGCCCGGTTCGCTTCGTGGAAAAAAAATCTTATCAATAGAGGAAACAGCCCACGTAATTAAATCCATCTCAAATTGGTTCGAGTGAGCGCTGAAGAGTTACAGACGAGACAAAAAGCAAGCAGGGATGAGGAAAACTTAGGGAGGATAGGAGCAAAAAGAGATGCGACCTGCTTTGCCGAGAGCGGAAGTAACTGATGTTATTGATTTTACTTGTTTTATTACTTGTTTATTAACATTTAATTTCTGTTGCACCTTGTAGCACTTTGAGATTTTCATTAATGAAAAGTGCGTTATTAATTAAATTCATCATTATTATTATTATTAAAGTAGATGTAGAAAATCAGTAGCAGTAATCAGTAACAGGAACATATCTGCATTGGTTTTTGCCAGGATTCCAAATTCAAAAGGGTGATATTTACAAAAAACTATCACAGGCGGTTGTAACGGCCATATGTATACTGATTGTTGTAGTACCTTCCCAAGGCATAAGAGGGTGCCTGCTTTTTATATATCATAACTCACCACAGATGTCAGCAGAGAGTAGCTGGGAGTCTGATTGTGTGTACACGTTAACTGCCCTGCTCAACCTCAGTAACGAAGTGGTGAGGAAAATACGGACTATCTTCTAAATATTAATGTATGAATATTAGACTTAGCGCCGTGGAGATCTGGCATTGTATGGTTTTCTAAGCAATATAATAAAAGTACCAGTGGGAATCAACGTTTGTTTGCTCTTTTCCAAGCTATGCACGAGCACATGCTGCTAATGCTAAGCTAGCTCTCTTCCTACACACCACCATCACGTTACACGGTCCTTTGGTCAGAATAGAATAACTAAATAGAAAATGTTTGTGCCTTTAAAATTATTCTTTTGTAGTAATATGCTGGTATTATGTATATACAGACATACAATTGTGATTGTGAGGGTAAAATTGTGTGTTGAAGTAACATTGTCCTAATGTACATGTGTTTCAGTGGGTCCTGCCTATGTTTGATGCTGATTAAAATAAGAAGCTTATCAAGACTGAAGACCAGATGTGGACCAGCAGGACCAGAACCTCCTCAAGGTTCTTTATTGTAATTCGCATCGCATGTGGTACATGAAGTGGAAAGAAATTGTGTACTCAAGGTCCCAGTTACACCCAAAAAATATAAAGTATAAAAACACACAGTATAAAAGGATCTAAGATATAGGCTAAACAATACTAATGTAATACAATATGGTATATGCAGCCTGAACATGAGTCTGTTGTTAGCCAATGGGTATGAATATATTTGCTTAAAGGCAGGAAATCAGCAGCATGAATAATCAGCACCGCAGATAAAATGATATATCGCCAATTACAATGATTTTTATGCTTCAGGATTTATCAGTCTTACAGCTTCAGGGTAGAAGCTGTTACTCAGTATAGTAGTTCTACACTTAATACTCTGCAACCTCCTGCCTGAGGGAAGGGGAGAAACGTGTATGCTGGGTGAGTGGGGGTCCTTCATGATGCAGGTGGACCTCCTGCATCTGAACGTGTAGATGTCTGTGATGGTGGGGAGGCAGACTTATCATTTACTGGAAGAGAATACCCTTGGACCAGTCTGTTTGGAGACCATCTCAATATGGAGGAGACCAATGTCAGGTTTTTGGTCACTACAGTTCCTTTAAAGATTGAGGAGGATAACAAAAAACTTACCAGGGACCCAGATTCAAAGACTCATCAAGACAGTTCCAGCTCTTCAAAGACTGACATTAACGAGGACGATGAAAAGGATGGTGAAATGACCAATCCTTACTGTTCGCTAATAAACCCATTAGACTCTGAATCTGAACTTGAAGACAGTATGAAAGACTGGAAGGAGAGCAGGGCTCCTGAATCAGAGGTAAAAACTGTCAACAAATCTTTGAGCTGCTCTGAGTGTGGTAAGCAGTTTGTCAGTAACCAGACTCTTCAAAGACACATGACAAGTCATTCAGAAGTGAAGTCTTCAAAATGTTTTTTTAAAAAGAAATGTGTTGGGGAGAAGATAAATGTAGAGTCACACAGGAAAGTCCATGCAAAATCAATAAGCTGTGATGACTGTGGTAAAAGATTTACTTCCAAATCACATTTAATCTTACACATGAGAGTCCACACAGGAGACAAACCGTTTCCTTGTGATATTTGTGGACAAAGATTTAGTCGTAAGACATCCGTAAACTCACACATGAGAGTCCACACAGGAGACAAACCGTTTCCTTGTGAACTTTGTGAACAACGATTTAGTCATAAGAACTCGTTAACATACCACATGCGAGTCCACACAGGAGAAAAACCGTTTCTTTGTGATCTTTGTGGACAAAGATTTAGTCATAAGACTGCTTTAAAGTTACACATGAGAGTTCACACAGGAGACAAACCGTTTTCTTGTGATCTTTGTGGACAAAGATTTAGTCATAAGGTAACTTTAAACCGACACATGAGAGCCCACACTGGAGACAAGCCATTTCCTTGTGAACTTTGTGGACAAAGATTCAGTGAGAAGAACACTTTAAATGGTCACATGAGAGTCCACACAGGAGAAAAACCGTTTCTTTGTGACCTTTGTGGACAAAGATTTAGTCGTAAGACGCATTTAAAAACACACGCAAGTGTCCACACGGGAGAGAAACCAGTTCCTTGTGATCTTTGTGGGAAAAAATTTGGTCGAAAGACAACTTTAAACCGACACATGAGAGTCCACACAGGAGACAAACCATTTCCTTGTGAACTCTGTGGACAAAGATTTAGTCAGAAGGTAAGTTTAAACTCACACATGAGAGTCCACACAGGAGACAAGCCATTTCCTTGTGAACTTTGTGGACAAAGATTCAGTGAGAAGAACACTTTAAATGGTCACATGAGAGTCCACACAGGAGAAAAACCGTTTCTTTGTGACCTTTGTGGACAAAGATTTAGTCGTAAGACGCATTTAAAAACACACGCAAGTGTCCACACGGGAGACAAACCATTTCCTTGTGAACTCTGTGGACAAAGATTTAGTCAGAAGGCAGATTTAAACAAACACACTAGAGTCCACACAGGAGACAAACCGTTTCAGTGTGAACTTTGTGGGCAAAGATTTAGTCAGAAGTCCCCTCTAAACAGTCACATGAGAGTCCACACAGGAGACAAGTCGTTGCCTCTTGAACTTTGTGGACAAAGATCTAGTCGTAAGTCAACCTTAGTCACACACATGAGAGCCCACACAAAAGACAAACCATTTCCTTGTGAACTTTGTGGACAAAGATTTACTCGGAAGGCCTACTTAAACTCACACATGAGAGTCCACACAGGAGACAAGCCATTTCCTTGTGAACTTTGTGGACAAAGATTTAGTCAGAAGGCCTACATTAAACTCACACATGAGAGTCCACACAGGAGAC
>JBBPBX010049822.1:0-17578 GCA_038048925.1 Garcialebias charrua | reverse complement strand
TACATATGTCTGTGTATGTGTGTGTGTGTATGTTACGGCATTTTATAACCCTTTCCACACTTTTGCAATATTCTAAACAATGTTTCTAAACTCTAAACACTCTAAAAGAGCACAGAATGTCATGATTTCAGCTCCCAGCCACCTGCAAGTGCTCTTGGCCACACCCACTTTTCCACTCTGCACGGAGAGCAGCTGATCAGCTGCAGCAGGAAGCTTATCCTGCAGTGTGGGCTGCACAAAGCTGCAGCAGGTGCTAAATAATTTTTTGCACTAACAAAATCTCTTCTGAAATCCCACCAGCACACGGCTATGTGTTTATTTCCTACCATCTTTTCGGTATAGGATGATCTCCACTTTCCTCTCTTCGGACCCCAGCAGGGCCTGTGCCATCTGGGCGATAGCCAGCCGCTTGGTGTCAGGGCCATACAGGAAGTTGCAGGTACACGGCTTCTGCATGATCTCAGCCCGTGTGTAACCGCACATGTGGCAAAAACCATCGTTACAGAAGATGATGGCGCAGTTCTCCACTCTCGCATTGGCAATCAGAAACTTACGGCCTGTGGACAGAGTGAGGAAAGTTTCTGCTTTAAGATTTGTGTTTTTATTAACACAACAACGCCAAAAAAATAAAACATGACTAGGATAATTCAAATATAGAAGAATAAACAAAATAAATTATAATAGTGTGAAAAAAGTTGAAATTTAGAGGATGGGTATGCACAGATATATAATGTACATATCCATCCTTTGTCTACAGTAATACATATATTGTTCTAGTTTATGGATTCAACAAAATGATGTTGATGTTTAAAAAAAAAAATCGAATGACATGCTACATGAATTTAGATTCAGTTTTTTTAAACAGACTGACATAAAATATAATAGATGATTAGCTCCACTGTGACCTTAACTGGATAAAAATAGACCGTAAAAGGCACAAAGTAAATACGACTTAAAGCTCAAATCAGATACAAAAAAACAACAACAAAATAAAACAAATTCCTAAAAATTGCAGATTGCCTTTTGTTGTAAACATGTCAAAGTTTAAAACAAAAATGTTGCGTGTCAGGGCTCACATCAAAAACTGTTCAGTGATTTATGAGATTTTTTTGATTACATACAATACAAATACACACTCAAGCTATTACATTGTCCCCTACTTTCTGAAGGAGGGTTAAAGGTAAAAAATAAATAAAGAAATTAATAAATACAACATTAAATTGATAAACCTGTGTACATAATCTCGTTTCATCACCTGTACCACATGTGGTGCGAATGACAATAAATAATCTCTGACTCTGATAATTGTGTATGTCCAATGAAATAAAGAAATGTCCCATAATGACATGTATCATTTAATTATTAATACATAATTAAATCATAAAAATACAATTAAATTGAGAAATACACAATTAAATAATTCAGTGTCCCAATAAATAAATACTTGTACCTTTTATATATTGACTCTAAATATTCAAATGTTATTTTCAAGAAAAATATATTTAAGCATACTTTCAATTATTTCACTCAATTTTGAATCGCTGTTTCAAAAATGTTGGCAAAGAAACCAGACTTAGAAAAAGATTTGTAAAATGCAAAAAGCCAGACAGCTTGTCATATAATGAGAGACAGAAGCAGGAGAGAGAACTGGAAGAGGTAGAGCTGAAAATAATGAGGTTCTTCTTCTGAGTAACAAGAAACAATAAGATTGGTAATGAGATCATCAGAGGTGCAGCACGAGTTGAAGGACTGGGAGATAAAGTTAGAGAAGCCAGATTGAGGTGGTTTGGACATGTCCAGAGGAGGGACAGTGGTTTGGACTTGTCCAGAAGATGGACAAAGGTTTGGACATGTCCAAATGAGGGACAGTGGTTTGGACATGTCCAAATGAGGGACAGTGGTAGAAGAATGGTAGAAATGCAGCTGTCAGGAAAACAACAAATACACCATCACTTGGGCCATGCATCAGGTCTTCTCCAAAGCTAGAGAGAGTCAGGGGAGCAGGCTGAAGCCAAAAACAATGGAAATTATCCTTGCTTTGAAAAATAAATCTTTGTACGTTAATCGAAGCCATTTCTCACACAAATCAAGCAAATCTGTAATTTGTTCTTTAATATCCATCCATCCATTTTCTTCTGCTTATCCAGGGTCGGGTCGTGGGGGTAGTACCAGTTTAATTAGGGAAGCAGTCTTTCCTCTCCCCAGCCACTTGGGCCAGCTCCTCCAGAGGAATCCTGAGGCGTTCCCAGGCCAGCTGAGAAAGATATTCCCTCCAGCATGTCCTGGGTCTTCCTCTGGGTCGCCTCCCAGTGGGACGTACGGACGTACGCGTGTCTGGAACACCACACCAGGGAGGCGTCCAGGAGGCATCCTAACCCAATGCCCGGGCCACCTCAACATGGAGAAGCAACGGCTCTACTCTGAGTCCCTCCCGGATGACCGAGCTTCTCGCCCTATCTCTAAGGGAGAGCCCAGACTGGTTTTCAGGGCCCACAGAGTTAATGGAATGTGGCTGCAAAGCAGCACCGTTTCCATGCATCCAGTGGGGGCAAACCCTATTGTACCTGTTTACTATCATTATTATTATTCATCCATCCATCTTTACCCACTTCTCCCTTTTTGAGCCATGGGGGTCACTGGTACCCATGTCCAGCCATCACTCTGTGAGAGGTGGGGCACACCCTGGACAGGTTTCCAGTCCATCACAGGGACACATAGAGACAAACCAGACAAACAACCATTCACTCTCTCACTCACACCTAGAGACATAGAGTTGCCAGTCAGCTTAACATGCATGTTTTTGGTCTGTGGGAGTAAACCAGAGTACCTGGAGAAAACCCACGCATGCACAGAGAGAACATGAATACTCCACACAGAAAGGCCCCTGGACCGGGATTTGAACCAGGGTAGCCTTTTTGCTGAGAGGCAGCAGCTCTACCAGTTGCACCACCGTGCTGCCCCAGTATAGATAATAATAATGATTATTATTATTATTATTATTATTATTATTATTATTTATTATTATTATTATATTAAGAAAGTTCATGCTCAATAATCCATGTACCAAATCCAATAATTCTCAGTCGGGTCATCTGGATAGTTTCTTTTTTATAGAAATGTTTCACCCTCTATCTGGAGGGCTTCATCAGTCATAGGACTTCCAGCAAACTGTTTCCCCCACCAAGAAGTAAACACCTTAAGTAGACCAACCAGTTTGCTGTAGCCAGGATGGTTTCTGGGGGCCGTCCTGTCTCTCGTCGACTCCTCCCAGGCAGGCAGCCACAGCCAAAGTGGTTCAAGACAAGAAAGTTCATGCTCAATCATCCAGTACCAAATCCAATAATTCTCAGTCGGGTCATAAAAAAGAAACTGTACAGATGACCCGACTGAGAATTATTGTATTTATTATATTGTTATTATTGTTATTATTGTTGTCGTTGTTGTTGTTGTTGTTGTTGTTGTTGTTGTTGTTGTTGTTTATTATTATAGGTCAAACAGATATAATCTAGCACAGCTGCAAAGCAGAAGCATTTCCATTCATCCAGCAGAGCATGGAACCCTCTTGTATCTGTTATGTTTTCAATTATTGTTATTTTCTTTTTTCTTGCGCTGATAAAAGTCATGCTGCAGCCCAAACCACAAGGAGTCCTGGAAGGTATTTTGTAGTATCAATGACCTTGTGCAGGTAAGGCAGAGAAAAATATTCCTACATGTCCACCAATAGAAGGTGCTATAATTGTGAACGTTGCATTTGGTCATGTGATTTCTAAACTGTGAGTCATATATCAATGGCTTTTATCAACGTGTTCACTAGAATCTGTTGAGTGACATGGTATGCGCCATGTCCGTTTCCACCTAACAATTTGTTTCTATGTCACAAAACAAAAATAAAAAATCTACATTTAAATCAACCTAAATTTCCAACTCAATTATGATCTGGGCAGATAAGATTTGGAATCAGTTCAGTAGGGCTTTTAACGCTACAGAGTTACTGTTTTTGGGACCTGTGTCAAATGATCATATATTTAATCCCTCAGAAGCTGTCCAAGATCAAAGCCAACCCGGACCCCGCATGTAAAAGTTGCAAACACACTCCAGCTACATTCTGGCATATGTTCTGGACCTGTCCCAAACCGCAGACTTTTGGCAATCTATTTTTGACACCTTCTCTGGGATATGTGGAAAAACGGTGCATCCTTCACCATTTCTCTTACTGGGGTGGTCCCTGTGGATACGTCCTTCAGCAAGTAGGAAAAGGATGTGATTGCATTTGGCTGTCTCCTGGCCAGAAGACTGGTTTTGTGTAATTGGAAGGACCCACACCCCCCAGCATATGTACATTGGATAAGATAAGTATTATATATGGGGCGGCCGTGGCGTAGTGGTAATGGCAGTCGTCCCCCGATCGGAAGGTTGGAGGTTCGAATCCCGGTTCCCCACACCTTGTGTCGTTGTGTCCCTGGGCAAGACACTCAACCCCGAGTTGCTCCCGGTAGGACTGGAAAGCGCCTTGCATGGCAGTCTGCTGCTGCTGCTGCTGTATGAATGTGTGTATGAATGGGTGGATGGTTGGTATTGTAAAGTGCTTTGGGGCCCCTCATAGGTGGCTGGAAAGCGCTATATAAATAAGCTCCATTTACCATTTACCATTTATATCATATCCATCTAGAAAAATAAGATTTACCATGAAGGATTCTGTTAAAAGATTTTGAGACATGTGGCAGCTTTTTATGTTGTATAAGGAAAACATGTCAATGCCTGTTATTTATATTAATTAATTTATGTATGTGTGACTGATCCGGTGTTGGCGGGAAAGGGTGGGTGTATTTATTTATTTATTTATTTATTTATTATTATTATTTATTTTTTATGTTCGTGCTCTATATGTTCAAAATGAAGAAAAAAATAATAAATAAATAAAAAGACTGATAAAAATCTACATGTAAATATATTTTTTGTCATGCAATTCAGATGGAATAAATACACCTAAGTGAGAAGTTTTTTTCAAAGGAAGAATAAAATATGTAAACTTCTACTAACCTTTTTACTAACTAATCAGTTAAAGTGCCTCTTAATTGTTTAAGCATTTCTTACTGCAAATGAGAAAGAAAATGCAAATAAATAAATAAGCAAAGAGAATGAAAACTCGTATTGTACAGTATCATGCTTTTCTTTGAAATAACTAAACTGCTGATTTACTTGTGCTTCTTACAGTTTTAACAGTAGACCAGCAGACAGAGTTTTTAGTTATCAGGATCCTCTTTTGTGGAACCAGTTTACATTTTTGGTTGGTCTGTGAGGCTGATGTTCTGACTAGGATTAAGACTTTCCTTTTCAATAAACTCTAGCTAGGATGGGCTTGGGTTTCCTGAGCTAACCCATATTATGCTGTTCTAGTTTTAGACTGCTACAGGACTGAACACGTTTCCTAATTCTGCTGCTGTTTTTACTTATGTTTGCATTTGCAAATATTGCTGTCATTAACCTGTTGTTGTTGTTCCTTTTTGCTGTCACCAACTGCTCAGGATAAAGGATTGTGCCAAAGAAAGGTTGGACACTAACTGCTTGCTTGTTTAAGACTTTTTTTTCCAATTGGCTAATAAATTATTTCCTGTGATTTTGCTTGTTTAAGACTTTTTTTTCCAATTGGCTAATAAATTATTTCCTGTGATTTTACTGTTTTGAACTTATTTTGAATTAACTGTAATAAGTTTTGATCTGATGGGACTTGGTATTTTTGCTGTATAAAGCCTCATGAGACTCCTGATGCCTCCGTGACCCGACTTCGGAACAAGCAGAAGATAATGGATGGATGGATGGATGGATGGATGGATGCCTCACGACATCCTTTGCTGTGAAATGGTTTTAAATAAACTGAACTTAACAGATTATTATGTATGAGCATATAATGATCATTAAAGAAAGGTGGATAGCAATAAAATCACCAGATAAATTATGAATACACCTGCTTCATAAATATTTACGTTTTTCAGGTTTCATGACACAACCTGAGGGAACAATGATATTACTGTATTGCACCTGGGAGAGTAAAAAATGTTTATTACTCCCCGGTTATTCATGGGGGAAAAAATGCAATATTTAAGAGCAGTAGAAGATTTGTGCAAGTCCAAAGGACATCATGCAGACACTGATAATTGCTTTTTTATTGTCTTATTTAATTAAACAGAAAACTCATTATTTTTAGTAAATTGCTTAAACAGAAGTATTAGTTTCAGGTTTTCACTAGCAAAATGAAAAAAATAATATAAATCTTAAAGTGTGATGGACTGGACACATGTCCAGGGTGTGATTGCTGGACATGGGCACCAGTGACCCCAATGACCCAAAAAGGAAGAAGTGGCTAAAGATAAAGGATGTATGGAATTTCTTAAAGATTTAAACACAAATGTGGTGCAATCTGTTGGACTTGCTGGGTATCAGTCATAGCTGCTAGCTACCACCCCTGGTTTTAGCTTAATATTTGTAACAAATAAACCAAAATTAAATAACTGAGCTGCAGTCATTTTTATGTTCACTAAATCAGTTAACTGTGGTGGCCATCTTGAGTCAGGCTGACTCCAAGTTGTTCACTTGTAAATGTGCATGCAATTCCTAGTTCAACAGATAACTACTTGCACCACAACCCAACTGAAGACCATGCACCCTGTTGAAATTTGAGAAAAAACTGCAAGCCCTACAGCAGCTAGAGGTACACTAAGCAAAGAACACATTACAATACTCTACCCTGATGAACAACCTGTGCACGCACCAAGAGCCACAGGAACAAAGCTAATTTGCATTTAAAAGATAACTCCATGAAAAAATCCTCAAAGACCACGTAGCTCAAACCACAACTGTGCAAATTCACACGACTCATCAAAATGTCATTACAGACATGCAAATAAAACTCCAAATCATGTCCCCACCGTGAAGCATACCTGAACCACAGAGGCACAGAAAGTACTAGGTCTCCTGCACACCCCAATTATGAAAATATGTTTGATTTGGAGTGACCATCCATCCATCCATCCATCCATCCATCCAATCTCTTCCGCTTATCCGGGGTCGGGTCGTGGGGGTAGCAGCCTAAGTAAGGAGGCCCAGACTTTCCTCTCCCCAGCCACTTGAAGCAGCTCCTCTGGGGGAATCCTAAGGAGTTCCCAGGCCAGCCGAGAAACATAGTCCCTCCAGCATGTCCTGGTTCTTCCTCTGGGTCTCCTCCCAGGTGGGACATGCCCGGAACACCTCACCAGGGAGGCATCCAGGAGGCATCCTAACCAGATGCCCGAGCCACCTCAACTGGCTCCTCTCGATGTGGAGAAGCAGCGGCTCTACTCCGAGTCCCTCCCGGATGACTGAGCTTCTCACCCTATCTCTAAGGGAGAGTCCAGACACCCTGCGGAGAAAACTCATTTCAGCCGCTTGTATCCGAGATCTCGTTCTTTTGGTCACAACCCAAAGCTCATGACCATAGATGAGGGTGGGAACGTAGATCGATCGGTAAATTGAGAGCTTTGCCTTTTGACTCAGCTCTCTCTTCACCACGACAGACCGGTACAGCGCCCGTTTCACTACCAACGCTGCACCAATCCGCCTATCGACCTCACACTCCAGTTTTCCCTCATTTGTAAACAAGACCCCGAGATACTTAAACTCCTCCACTTGGGGCAGGACCTCCTCCCCGACCCGGAGAGGGCACTCTACCCTTTTCCGGCTCAAAACCATGGCCTCGGATTTGGAGGAACTGATCGTCATCCCGGCCGTATCACACTCGGCTGCAAACCGCTCCAGTGAAAGCTGTAGATCATGACCTGATGAAGCCAAAAGGACCACTTCATCTGCAAAAAATAGAGAAGTGATCCTAAGGCCACCAAAGCGGATCCCCTCAACACCTTGGCTGCACCTAGAAATTCTGTCCATAAAAGTTATGAACAGAATCGGTGACAGACGGCAACCTTGGCGGAGTCCAACTCTCACTAGAAAGGAACCTGACTTACTGTCGGCAATGCGGACCAAGCTCTGACACCGGTCGTACAGGGACCTAACGGCCCATATCAAAGGGCCTGGTACCCCATACTCCCAGAGTACCCCGCACAGGGCCCCTCGAGGGATGCGGTCAAATACCTTCTCCAAGTCCACAAAACACATGTAAACTGGTTGGGAGAACTCCCACGCCCTCCAGGACCCTGCTGAGGGTGTAGAGCTGGTCCAGTGTTCCATGACCAGGACGAAAACCACACTGCTCCTCCTGAATCCGAGATTTGACTATCCGACGGATCCTCCTCTCCAGAACCCCTGAATAGACCTTACCAGGGAGGCTTAAGAGTGTGATCCCCCTATAGTTGGAAAAAACTCTAAGTTCCCCCTTTTTGAATGGGGGAACCACCACCCCAGTCTACCAATCCAGGGGAACTGCCCCCGATGTCCACGCAATATTGCAGAGTTGTGTAAGCTAACACAACCCCACAACATCCAGAGCCCTAAGGAACTCCGGGCGAATCTCATCCACCCCTGGAGCCCTGCCACCGCAGAGCTTTTTAACCACCTCGGTGACCTCAGCACCAGAGATTGGAGAGCCCGACCCAAAGTCCCCAGGCTCCGCTTCCTCAGTGGAAGACGTGCCAGTAGGATTGAGGAGGTCTTCGAAGTATTCCGCCCACCGACTCACAACATCCCGAGTTGAGGTCAACAGCACGCCACCCCCACTATAAATGGTGTTGGTCGCGTACCGCTTCCCCCCCTGAGACGCCGGATGGTGGACCAGAATCGCCTCGAAGCCGTACGGAAGTCATTCTCCATGGCCTCTCCGAACTCCTCCCACGCCCGAGTTTTTGCCTCAGCAACCACCCGAGCCGCATGCCGTTTGGACTGCCGGTACCCATCTGCTGCTTCCGGGGTCCCACAGGCCAAAAAGGCCCAATAGGACTCCTTCTTCAGCCTGACAGCATCCCTCACCGCCGGTGTCCACCACCAGGTTCAAGGGTTGCAGCCACGACAGGCACCAACAACCTTGCGGCCACAGCTCCGATAAGCCGACTCGACAATAGAGGCATGGAACATGGCCCACTCGGACTCAATGACCCCTGCCTCCCTCGGAATTTGTTCAAAGCTCTCCCGGAAGTGGGAGTGACCGTGTCAGAAAATTGTCCACCAATGAGGAAACTGTACACTTTTAAAAAGCAAATAATTAATTAATTCAACCTTTATTTTAACAGATAAGTCACATTGAGCNTGATTCTCTCGTTTGCTTAAAGTGTTTCAGAAAATGTTAATTTGTTTCAGAAAATGTTAATTTGTTTCAGAAAATGTTAAAGTGTTTCAGAATTTGTTAAAGTGTTTCAGAAAATGTTAATTTGTTTCAGAAAATGTTAATTTGTTTCAGAAAATGTTAAAGTGTTTCAGAATTTGTTAAAGTGTTTCAGAAAATGTTAATTTGTTTCAGAAAATGTTAATTTGTTTCAGAAAATGTTAAAGTGTTTCAGAATTTGTTAAAGTGTTTCAGAATTTGTTAATTTGTTTCAGAACTATTTGTTAAAGTGTTTAGCCTTATTTGTTAATGTGTTTTGCACCTCAGGGCCACCGTAATATATAGATATATATATATATATATACTGTATACAAAGTATATATACAGTCTTTTTTCTATCTATCTACTGTATCTATCTATCTATCTATCTATCTATCTATCTATCTATCTATATATCTATCTATCTATCTATCTATCTATCTATCTATCTATCTATCTATCTATCTATCTATCTATCTATCTATCTATCTATCTATCTATCTATCTATCTATCTATCTATCTATCTATCTATCTGTCTGTCTGTCTGTCTGTCTGTCTGTCTGTCTGTCTGTCTGTCTGTCTGTCTGTCTGTCTGTCTGTCTGTCTGTCTGTCTGCCTGTCTGTCTGTCATGTTCTGCTTCTGCTCCTCATGATCTCCTACCAACATGCAAGTTTTGCTGCCACATCAGCCCTCTTTGTTGACAATAATAATTAATATTTATTTTATCCAAGAGTTCACAAGTCCTGTCTGCACCTAGGGTTCTACCTCACGCCAGATCATGATACTTCTTCATAAATATTTTGTGTTTTTTTTCTTTTTTACATTTGCACCTTTTCATCAAACCACAAAACCGTTTTTTTGTTGTTGTTGTTTTGTGCAGGTTTAGTGTATAGTGACCTAAAAGTATGGTACTAAGCCCTTCAGAAATTACGTTGCTGTTTCTTTAGTGCATATTGGCTATACAATTATAAACCATTCGGGTTGTTTTTCACTTTTATGAAACAGACATTTGAACAGAAGTTTGGTATGAACGCTGGCATCCTCACTAACTTTTATAGGTGCATCATGGAGCGCCTGCTGACAGGCTGCATCACAGGCTGGTACCGGAATTGAATGCTTTAGTGTTTCTTGTTTTGTCTTTGTTTTTAGCAAGTCGAACCAGTTATTTTCATCCTGAGCATTTCATTGTACCATTGACATTGTGTTAACCTGCATATGACAAATAAACACAACTTGAACTTGAAGACAAAATCTGATTAGCAGGGCTTGAGAGCTGTGCTGTGAGTCTGCAGCTGGATCTAATAATACTGTAACCTTTTTTCTCAAGCTAAGCATGTTCTCTTCCGTTTTTTTTTTTTTTGATATACTGTATTGCCAATGTGGACATTTCACCACCTAGTGGTATGGCATGCACATGTCAGTGTTATAGAAAGTTTGGACATTTTGTTTATATAAAAAGTAGAAACAAAATCATCTGCTTGAATAAATATCCAGAGTAGTGTAGATGAGGTCTTTGTGTGTTGTATCCTCTGCAGCGATCTTCGGCTCTTTCCGGACACTCCACAAGTGGCAGACAACATGCTACAGCAGACCTTTCATCTGTACCTCCCAGCTGTCAGAGTGAAGAGCCACTTCCATTAAGTGTGTGTGTCTTCCCACTATGCAATTACATTCAGACACACAGGCTCATGAAGTGGACACACACATACACATATACAGATCCCCACTTTCAGCTGAGAGCGTATGTTTGGGCTACCAGATGACTCTAGTTTGTCTGTGTAAATGTGTGTGTGCACATGTGGGTGTGGGTGTGTGCATGTGTGTTTGTGCACAGGAGAGAGAGAAGCCAACAGACACAAAGCCAGCGACCTTTTAGAGTGCTCAGGGTAGGAGGCCCTTTCCCTTTTTTGGAACAGAAATCAGCAATTGACCTGTCACTTTTGCTCTGATAGCCATCTCTGGAAAGCAGGTCATGCCCATATGTCCAAAGTGCCTCTTAACCGCATTTTATGAAAACAGAAAATGTAATCCAATAAAGATTTGACTTGTGCGAGAAAAAGGGAGAGCGAAAGACTGCCAGCTGGGAGTGATAGCATGCACCGTTACCACTCATAAGGTCAGTGTGTATGGATGTGTGTGTGTGTATGTGTGTGTGTGTGTGTGTGTGTGTGTGGGGGGGGGGTCTTCAATCCTATTTAATTTTAGGCATCATAGAGTTATGAAATAATTCACACACAATTCTTTTTTTTTGTTTGAGCTTTGAAGCAGAACTCAGCAGTCTTCTGAGGACTTTCTGAGTGATTACGGTCAACACTGAGCCACACCATCTTTTTTTAGACTGCCTCATTTGACCTCAAAACCGTGTGCCCCCATTCCTGATTTTCCTCCATCAGGTTCCCAAAGACAAATAGCTAGGTAAAAAACTAATTAGTAACCAAGAACTAGTTAGGAGATACTCAATGAGAAGCATATCCTGAGGCAGGATTTAAATATAGGGACCGAGTCAGTGTGCCTGGGAGATCCCAGCCTCCAGGCACAGAAGACCTTTGCCCCTGACCCTCATTATAGGGGCAACATTCCTGGAGGGGTGAAACCCTGGCAGCTGAAAATACAAGGGCATGGGAGGACTGTGTATCTTGCAGGTACCCAACTGTGTGCCTGATGTGGCCTTCGTGCACAGACTGCAGACGACCAGAGACACAAGCTTATTCAGTTTCCAAAAGGTCTTCGAGCCTGATGGATAAATTCACTTTCATGCATCTAGTTTCAGTTTGTCAGGTCAGTGAGATTGATATTGTTAAAACTGCACTTCACAGCTTGTGCTGCTGTGCTGCAGCTCATAAAAGCCAAAATTATAGACTTTTTTTTTTTACATTTTGAAGTGTTTCAACAGTGCTATAAATCCTAACAAACATCCACTGTCTACCACAAATCCAGTCATATTATAAGTTATACAACTGACTACATTTTGGTAACTCATTAGCATTATCACACCCATGTCTCTTACTCCTTGGCAGTGTTAACAGATACCTAAACTACCTCAACTGGAATAAGTGATTACTCAGTGAATTGCCACCTTTTTGTGGTTGAGTTTGTGTGCCTAAATGGTAAATGGACTGTACTTAAATATCACCTTTCTATCTTGTCAAGAACATACTCAAAGCCCCAACAACAATATGTGCCCTCATTTGCCCATTCAGACAGCACTCTACATCTCTACAAAGACTAATCAGAGATTTAGATCACATTCATACGCCGATGGGACACACATCAGAGGCAGTAAGGGATTCAGTGTCTTGCCTAGGGACACTTCAGCATGTGACTGCTGGTGGAATTGAACCCCAACTCTCTCATTGGATGATGACTGCTCTAACTACTCAGCTACAGCTGCCCAATCAGCATAGCTCTCCCGATCATTCAGTGAATAATGATCTTGGGAGCTATGCTGTCAGGGCCAATTGCCCTAGGGGCATGGCAGATTGGTCATAGACCTGTAGGTGACAGGGTGATCCAGAACACTTGTATTGACAGACAACAGCAAGAAGCTTGATGACCCTTGCCTGGACATGAGTTACTGGGGCACTACCCTGGAGCTAGACCAGGGAGAGGGGCTTGTCTGCAAGTGCCTGGTGAACAGGCCTCTACCAATAGGGTCCAGTAGGCTCAGCCTACAAAGTAGATGATTAATGTGGGTTTGCCTTCTGTGAGCCCACCACCTGCAAGAGGGGCCATATGAGTGGGTGTATAGTGCTATGGGTAGTAGCCAAAGGTCGGGGCTTTGATGCTTTGACCCTGGCTTACCAAAACTGGCCCAAGATTAAACATTTATTTTACAAATATGAAGCATGTATTTCACTATGCTCAGACTATTGGGAATTACGGTAGTTTATAAACAGCATATGGAAGAGTGTCTACATGTCAGGATGGCACCAGTGTAGAGATATAGCACCCTCATGTCCGTATTGGAGTTAAACCTTTTCACATCTCTCTGAACTCTGAGTGTTACACCTTCTTGAAGCTCTCAAGGAGACAAGTGGTCACTATTTTTGTTACAATTATTTTGAATTAATGGACACCAATTAATCAGATTGAACTTTCTTTTTAATGTGTGTTAATTCAGAATTGATCAACAGTATACTTTTGTCATTTAATGATGATCTGTTACTTGCATGAGTTTGACCTTCTGCTGGTTTATTCTTCATTACAAGTGTGCTCTGAATCTAAGGCATGAGTCAGGGTAAAAGCTGTTCACTTCCTTCTCTGTTTTGTCTTCAAGCTAGACATAACAGGCCAGTCCATCTGGCCGCTTATGTAAACAGTTTTCCTGTTGTCCGTCAGAGACTTTCTACCTATGGGAATCAAAATTCCATCTCTTATTTTGTTAAACCAGCCAATAGTCATTGAGGAGGTGGGGAGACCCCGCCTCCCATATAAAGTCCTACTTCCGTTTTGGACTTTGGTGTCGAAGGGGAGAACTTTCTAACAACTGTTTGTTTTCCTCTGGAAAAAGCTGTAAATGTTCTGGTCATTGTGTCAATTAGACCCACGTCTCAGCTGGAGTCACAGTAAAGCTTACTGTGACTCATTCACTCATCTTCTGAAAGAAGTTGTTTTCTGGAAGTTTTAGTTTGAAGTCCAGCCAGGACGTTGACCTTATTTCCTGCTGAGAGGACGAGTTTTCTCGTATCGTGGAATCAGCATCACACACGCTGAAGTTTCAACTGGACGGCTGTTGGACAAAACAATCCATTGTGTATGTCCAGATACTCCTCAACTCTTATCTACAGAGACGAAGCGTCAACAGGTAACGAGTCGTGGATGTGGGTTGAACGTGCGGGAGCCCAGCTTTAACTCGTGTGGGAAAAAGTGCCACCCTGTCTGCTCAAAATAATTAACTTCCTTTAAACTTAGCTTTCATTTCTCACTTCTTCCTCTTATTTCTTATTTTTCTTAAGCCATTAATCTGTCAAGTAAATGTGCCAACAGTAAGTTAAACACTAACTGTCTGTTTGTTTTTAATTTGAATTCTTGTCAAAGTAGTTAGTGAATCAGAGCTAATATCGATACAAATGTTTAATGTACTTTTATGATTATTTCAATAAAAGTATATCTTTTGGTGGATCAAAATAAATTGAAGTCTCTCGTGAAATTACATTTCTGGCTAATCACTTTAAAGCAATTTAATACCGGAAAAAGGGTGAACTCGCGAATGAATTTGGGTCAGATCAAGTCTGCTCCAAGTTCTCTAAAATATAGGTAAGTCAGTAAACTGACGACTAAGTCCTATATTATTACAATAATGGTGACACGTAAGAGTTTATTCATTATATTATTACATTTGGTGGCTCGTCCGCGTCCCTAGAACGGTTATTAAGTTGTTTTGGGTAGCTTACTGTCACGGTATTGTTGGCATAGTTTTTATCCTGTTTTGGACTTATAGAATAGTTCTGGCTGGTGAGTGTCACAGAGATTGCTAATCGTGGCATTGTCTGGTGCGTTTCCCGTTAGAATTATTTTTTCTTTCACATTTCAACGTATGTTTGAAGCTGCGGATGAATGAATGTCTGTGCCTGTGAGACGTTGCATAACGTTTAAAGCTGCATGCATTTTTTCATTTTGTGACCGCCGTGTCACGACTCTGCTTCATTTTATTACATCTGCGGATTACTGTTGAGAGACTGTTTCACACATTTGCTGCTCCATTATTCCTATTCTGTTACAACGTGTGTGTTAAGGATCGGGTGAGACCCACTCAGCTTTGGACCGGGATCCGGTTCCGATTGACGTAAAGTCCGTTGTTGTACACAGTTAGCGTGCTGCCTTCTCTGGAAGGTGTGGGGGCTAGCCTGAATGTGATTGGGCTCGTTAACAAACTTTTCTGTGGTGTATTATACGTTTCTTTTGTGATAAAAGTGTCCAGAACTTTGGGTTGAGCTAACGTTAGCGGTACCGAGGCATTCGGCTGCAGAAGCGCTGTGATTGGTCCATTGTATGTCGTGTTCAAAAAAGTTGGTTCTGTAGACTGCTGGTTGTCAGATATTCATTTTTGTACACATTTCTGACAGTTTATCTGTGTTGTTCGTTTCTATGCACGTGATATCATCGAAGACTGGCTTAACCGTAGTGTTTTGCGATATTTATAAGTGTTTTAGAACGTTGAAAAGTCCGTTCCACGCTAAAGTTCGACCGACCTCGAGGTCTGTGAACGTATCGCTCGAGCGGTACGTCACACGTGAGTGACGTAAGGTTTAGAAGACTCCATTACCCATGAACACTTGGGTTTAGAACTACATGTTCTGTCTTCGCTGTGATTGGTCGATTACGCTGTAAGTGTTGACGTTTGCGAGGTAGGGGAGCCCACTCCTCGTCAATTTTCACTTTAGTAAACCAGGGTGCACAGGCTTCAGGCTTGTTCGTCCGTTACTATCTTTGAAAAGACTGTTTCATCGCGGTGTTTTTGAGATTTTAATGGGTGTATTAAGTCAGTTGCTCTGAGACTACCGATCGCCATGTGACCAGGTCACGTGGCACCGGAAGCTGCATCTGGTTTAGGGGAACCGACTTGTCTTTTTCTTTTGAGAAAAGTTAAAAAATCACATTACCTGTCCTAAACGATGTTACTCACATCAACTCGTCTATTATAAGACTGGGGTTCTAGAGTTTTGTCACGTAAAGGCTTTAGATCTTTCTGATTGATGTGTTTGATCCGTTGTCGGACGTCTGTGAACGTTAGAAGCTGTAGCTTCGCTCACAGGTGACAAAAGCGCCTCTATAGCGGTCAGCAAGAGAAATTGCAGTCGCTATGATAAACTTATCCGGCGTTGTACCCCCACCTGCTGGTTGCATTAGAATACAGTTTTGATGCAATTCTGTCTATCATGTCAGCTTTCCTGTTTTTAATAGAGTACAGTTGACGTCCAGACTCACAGCATCCTTTCATTTGATTTTCACATATAATCAAATGTTGATGGCAGATCAGTTACACAGAATTAATACAGACATGTCTGCTTTTTGATAAAACTTGACACTTTTATCATAAATTCTGTGCAAAACAAGCTGTCTGTCCCAGTTTATTTTAAGCTGCAAGTTTAAAATAACACACATGAGGCATCTTTTGTCTTGATTTTCACAAAAATCACACAACGATAGCCGATTTTGTTTGATCTTGTCACAGGTCGACAAATTAATAAAAATCACTGATTTTTATTTCATTTAACATCTTGGATGTTTTCTGAGCAGCTCAGACACCTTGCATCTGAATCTGATCACTTTTGTATGCGTTGGTGTGATTAAATGGCAATCAGATTGGGTTAGTTAGTAACTGTTGTTTCATTATAAGTTCTAGATAAGGTTAACACTGCCTAAATGTATTTAACTTTACAATTCATTGGGGTAATTCCTGAGATAAGGTACCTGTGAATGATAGACTTATTGAACACAGTGAAACACAAGACCTGGAGGCTGGTTGGTTTTGATTTACTCAAGGCTACATTAAGGGTGATGATTTATATGCACACTATAAAATAAGACCCATTTTACTTGATTTTTCATAGAATGTCAGTACAAAGATGGACGTTCAAACAGGTGCACCAACTGAGGGGGCCTCCTCTTCTATCAAACCTAGATGGATGCGTTAGGGCCGTGTGTCTCCTGCCCGTGCTTATCACAAAGTGGGAGAATCTGCTTCATCGTATGCTAATTACTTAGCTGCGGTGGACGTCCATCAGGATAAATGGGAACAACCCCTGTCGTTCTACGACAGGCTGATCTCTGTCTACTCCGGTGGCAAAACTGTCCCTGGACTAGAGGAAGATGAGGAGTTTAACACTAGCAATCCTAGGGAAAAAAAAAACACAAGAACTGCCATGAGTTTGTCAAAATGACCATTCAAATATTCACATTCCATTTAGGTGTTTGTCCCCCTGAGGGCTAGAAATCTGGCAATCTCAGGATTACTTGCCAGAGTTTGTTAGATGACTCATCCCTACAGATAATGATCAGGCCTCCAGACTTGTTACTATGACGATACAAAGAATTTTCTTCTGCATGTAAATCCTTGGGGGTGTGGGGGGGGGATGTCCATTGTTTGAGAGGAGCCTCTCAAACTCACTTCATTCACATCAGTTGAAGAAAGCAGAGCAGGATCACAAAAGCAGCAGAAATAATGCTGAGCAAACTTTACAGTTTGTTTTGGATCAAGTGAACCCGTGCGATTCAGATGGTGAAGAGATAATCTGTACATATATGTATATATATACATATATACTGTACATATATATATACATATATA
>JBBPBX010049818.1:0-25206 GCA_038048925.1 Garcialebias charrua | reverse complement strand
GCGCCGCGTGACCGCTGAGTCAACCCGGCAATATGGACCGAGTGTTTAGCTCTGCTGCTAATGTCTGCCAGAAGCTAACAGAAGCTAACACGAGACGAGTCCGCCTCTCAGAAAACACGAATAAAAAAATCGAATTTTATGTCAAATGTTTTTTCCAGGACATAGTTAAGTACATTAGAGCCTTATAATTACTCTGTAAGCAGAAATAAATATACTTATACTATATACCTATTGGTTTCGAAGCAATTTATAACATAAAGAGAAGCTAACAGAAGCTAACACGAGACGAGTCTGCCTCTCAGAAAACACGAATAAAAAATCAAATTTTATGTCAAATGTTTTCTATAGACCATCGTTACGTACATTAATGTCTTATAATTTAAACTGTAAGCAGAAAAAATATACACCGAGTGGTTTAGAAGTTTTTGATAAGCAAACTGAAGTAAACTGAAATAAAAAATGAAAAGACACGGGAAGTCCGCCTTTAAGAATATGAATAAAAATCAAATTTTATGTCAAATGTTTTCTATAGACCATTGTTACGTACATTAATGTCTTATAATTTAAACTTTGTAAGCAGAAAAAATATACACCGAGTGGTTTAGAAGTTTTTGATAAGCAAACTGAAGTAAACTGAAATAAAAAATGAAAAGACACGGGAAGTCCGCCTCTAAGAATATTGTAGTGGGCATGACCGTGTCCACTCTGATACACCTGTGTATTTTTGAACTGTTCCAGAGATGACCTTTACTGACCTCTCAGTAAAGCAAGACATTTACTACAAATTATTCCATTAGTTGTAATCTGAGAACATAGTCACCAAAAGAGACTATTTCTATCTTTGATTTTATTCTAATGTAATCAAAAGAATAACTTTTGTCATTTTCATGATATATGTTATATGCTGTTATTCTTTTAATATGGAGTATTACTGTGTTACTTGACCAAATGAAAGTGTCTACTCAAAATATCTATGACAAAGTTGAATAATGTGTCAAATTGACTTGCTCAGGAGTTGTTTTTGTTGAGTTCAGCTAAAACCCTCGTTAGCGTCGAGATGTCTCCTCTCTTTCAGACACTTTTCCAAAACATTCCTCTTTGTTATCTAAGCAGACTTGCTGTCAACCTTGAGTTTTCACTTCACGTTTTCACACTCCTCTTGGCCCACGGACCAATGGGAAACTGTGTTCTAATCTCAACATTTTCGAGTAAAAGCGTTTGCTTCCGTGAACGTTTTAGAGTTTGAATGGACAGAGACCTAAAAGCTCTCTGCCTTGGCAGCTGGTCAAGTTTGGTCAAACGCCAAAGACTAACTTACCAGCTAGAACTTAATGGATGACTCCATGAAGTTCACAGAGCAAAAGCTCCAAGTTCTTAATGAACTTTCTTTGAGAAACATCTCGTCTTGAAGTCAACCAGGAGCTGACACATCTTCTGATGATCCAAGCGTAACCCAGAAGACGTTGGAAAGTAAACGAGAACCGGCTCGGACGTGCTGGACCTGCAACGATTCTGTACGCCTGAAAGGCTGGTGTCATCTCTTTATCAGACTCGTCGTCGAAGGTAAAGAGCTGTTTACAAACGTACCTGGATTTCAGCAGAAATCTGATGGGAAGTGTCACTTCTGGTAACATGCTCAAGACAATTTCCTTTAAACCATCTCTCCAGCTCTCCTCCTATTTCCTTATCTCCATTTTTAAGCTGGAAACTATATTTAAGTCATAGAGCCACAGACTAAGTATAATGACATCCTGTATTTATGTCTGTTGTTACAATTTAAATGTGCTGACGTGTTAAACTGAAAAAATATGAAATCTGTCAATCAAGTGTAATGATGTTGATTTTAGTTGATTTATTTTAAATACTAAATGGTAGTGTCGCCTGGCATACCAAACTAAGTCAACGTTCTCTGTCACTTAATGGCTTTATTTATTTATCCATCATAAAGATCACAGAAATATTGGGTAAACTGAAAAAGAAAAGAATCCGTGAAATTACTATTCAATCTGAATCAGTAATTAATTAAGGATAAAGAGGTCAGCTTAATACTGACCCCCCCCAAAATCCTTTACATCTGGGTGGCACCGTATGTGTAAAGACACAATATGGTGGTTACCCTCATGTTTGCTTCATCTAGTGGCCGTACGTGTTTTCTGAAAGTTTATTGATAAATCTGTGATCCATCATGAACTTGAAACGTTATGTTGGCATGATTATTCCAATTTTTGGACTCTGAAGGTGATAATTTTTGGCTGAGGTGTTCAAGACAGGCAGATTCTGCATGTTTTTATCGTTTGAAGCTGAGATATTGTTATTGTTCAACTCTTTAACACGCTGTTAGAAGCTTTTAGGTGAGGTCTTGTCAGCCCGTGGTCTGTGGGGGTTCTGGTTCCGTCCAGTTCACGCACAGACTCCTGTACAAAGCTTTGTTGACCGCCGAGTCAAATTGCCTGAAAAGCTATTAATAACATCAACAAGATTGCTGTGCTGGTATTTTTACATGTTAGAGCAGGTCAAAGAAGCATATTACTGTTGAAACGTTGTCGGATGAGTGGTTCTGTTCAGACCAGAGTTTCTGCTCCATTAAAAAGTGGACCGAACCTAACTTGACGCGCTCCGAGAGAGTCCGTGTCGTGTTACAGTTAACGTGCTGGTTAGCGTAGCTAAGTTGTGCCCGTTTTAAATGTGATTGCCACGTTTCAGAATTTTGGAAAGTTAATTTGAAGCGTTTGAGTTGTTTTAGGGGTCTGTAAAGTTGCTTTCTGTTGTGCTAAGGTAACGTTAAGGCGACGTGTCCTACATGTTTGTTTATGAGCTGTGATTGGATAAAACCAGAGCTGTGATCTGTCAATCACGTCGCACGCCGTTGCGACCAGCCCACTTTGTCGTAATCTCCGGCACTGCATTGGTCGAAGGTAAGAAAACTACATTCACCATGAATGCTTGGGAAAAGAACTACAAGCGCTGTGATTGATTGGTTGGCGTCACGTATCTGTAGCGAGCTCCGCCTCGCTCAAGTTACAGAAGCTGGTGACGCGCTGCGTCGACCCGCCTATTTTTGTCGTCATTTCCAGGTCCGGCACTTTGAGTGACAGTTCACACTCCTCACTAGAAAAACAGAGATTTCACTAAAAGTTTAAAAACTCATTTGAAGCCATCTAAACTGTCTAACAACATAAATTTGTCTCTGACAAGAACGCGGTTCGAGCGCTTATCACGGACACACTAGAAACTAACTCTAAAAGGTTGTTTTTATTTTAAATACTGAATAAAAAAAATCAGTCGCCTCGTGATAACATTAAGACTTGAAGCTGCTCCCTGTTGGTTAAAAGACGTTAACAGATGAGTTTTCTCATAAAACATCAATACCAGCTTTGAAATGTTCTGTACACAAACAAAAAACTCCTGTTTATTTTACATAAAATTTTTAGAATAACAGAGGTACAGACAAACATTTTTGCTTATTTTAAATACCAGAGATTTCAAATAACATTCAAAAAAGCGTCTTCTATTTGATTTTCACATTAAATCAAAGAATAAAATGATGGAGAACAGAGCATTTCCACATTAAGCTCTTCACATCTCTGAATTTTACACAAAATTGGTGTACACTGTACACTTTTAGTTAAAAATGGCATTTTTAACGTTTTTTTGTGTACAACTAATGACTCCAGTTTATTTTAAATGAAAAGTTTAAAATATTAAACGAAAGTACATTTTTCACTCCAGATAACTGCAGCAACACTCAAACGGTTTCACTGAATCTGAAATACATTCTCTTAGAGCAAAATAAAACAGGTTCTGCTAACATTTTAGTGTGAACATTGCATTTATTTGAAATCTTTTATAAGCGTTTGAGTTAAATACAGAAAAATTAAGCATGGTTTAATGGTAATTGTTTTAAAAGATAAGTCTATTAAGTTAATACGGCCACAAAGGCTTTAACTTACAACATTTTTCATTGAAGGTAAAACCTAAAATAAATAAAAGGTACTAAATGAATAAAAGACTTGTTTATAGATTACAAGAATAAAACCTGAAAGCTGTTTTAGTTAAATAACTCACCGTTAAGAAAACATTTATTTGCATACACTATAATAAATACCATCTTATTGATTCAAACAAAATCAAAGCAAAGGTGGCAGAACAGATTTGAACATGTCACAGGACAACAAATTGATAAAAATCACTGATTTTTATTTAGAGTAACATCATTACTGTACTGTTATGCTGGGCACACAAACACTCGTTTATTTTAAATACAAAATTGTTTAAAATAACGAACAGAACGTCCTTTTTCACTCCTGATAACTGTCAAATGCAGTAAAAAATCAGTTTCACTGAGACTGCAAGACATCTTTTTAAAGGCATGCTCAAGTAGCATCCTGTCACATTTTAGTGAAATCATTGCATTTAAGTCAGCCCTCTTTTATAAGCGTTTGAGTGAGAAAAAACGGAAATCAGGCTTGCTTGGGTTAGTTAGTAACTGTTGTTTGAACGTAAGTTCTATTTTAAAGTTAACACTGCAAGAGTGCATTTAACTTTTACAAAGTTCATTGAGGGTAAAAACCTGCAGAAAAAGGTACCTATATGAATACTTAGTACACAGTGAAACGCGTAAACCCCAGCTGATTTAGTTTAATTAACTCAGTGCTACATTAAAAGTGAATATTTATTTACAAGCACTAACCTGAGAACAATCTTATTTGATTTTTTCACAAAAAATCAATACAATAATGGACGTTAAACAGGGTGAAACAAGTGAGAGGGGCCGCTCCATCAGGGCTCCAAAATGGCTTAGAATGAGCCAAGGTGGTGACTGCTCAGTTGACAGGTACATGTGGCAAGAAGCAGGTGAACATCCTTTGATGTTTTACGACAGGCTTCTCAAAGCTCATTTTGTTGACAAATATACACCAGGCATGGAAGAAGATGAAGACTTTAAGTGGTCTTTCTTCTTACATCTCGTCTTTGAGATAAGATTTCAGCTGCTCACCATGGTTAATCCAAAAAAGCAAACCATGGAAGAAATAAAACAGTGTGCTATAAATTAGGGCTGAACGATTTTGAAAAATAATCTAATTGCGATTATTTTTCTATTAATTGCGATTGCGATTTAAAATGCGATTATTTTTTTAAAATACCTTCTCAAGTATTTTTCAACAAACAGAAGCAATAAATTAATCTGTTTTATAATAAACAATGTCAGATTTATTTAAAGCAGAGATTACAATAAAGCAAACAAATCTATGCCTTTTCTTTTCACCATTTCTATTTTTTCTTGTTTCATAAACATAATAGTAAACATGTTAAGTGAATTTCCTAACTACTGTCTGAACTTCACATGACAGTTAATAAATAAATGTAAAAAATTAGATATAAAAAAAATTTAAACTTACTGCTTTCCAGCCAGTAACATCTAAAATAAAGTGCAAAAAACAGAGAATCTGCTTTAACCAACTCGTTCTGGGAATTCAAACTCAGTGAACACTAAATAAACTAGTATCTGTTCTTATTAAATCTTTTAGATGTAAAAAAAAAAAAGGAACAACTCTTGGAACAATAATGTAAACATTATAGTCAGTCAGTCACAGCAAGATGCAGAGCCTTGTGAACAGACTCCAACACCTCAGGTTGCCAGGTTAGGATAAGGGAGTGTGCATAACAGTCACCTGACAGCACCTGAAATGGTTTTAAGCTGCTCTAGCACCCTGGCAATCCTTTGGATCCCCATCTTGTTGGACATTCAGTGATGAGGCTGTGTCCAGAAAGTTTGAGATCCCTCTTCAGTCATTGCTGCCTTCTTCCAACTGTGGGAGAGCTTGTACATGTCCTGTAATACAAAATAAAAAATAAATACACACATTCACATCCTCCACTCTCACTTGTGCAAAAATTGAGGACCTGAAAAATCTTGTTAGTTAAAAACAATGTAGAGGTTTTAGCTTTTCCCAGTTTATCAATGTTAAGAGAATGCAAAACGTGATAACTAAATAGCTTCACATTACTGAACATAATAATTAACATTTTTATTTAAAACGGACAATAAGGATAATATAATAGTCGTGACATCACGACCAGGTTTGGTAATACACGTAATGAGAAAATGCATCACCTCATCTAAATAGCTATGCTAAAGCTAAGATAACAACACCACCACCACTAGTTTTTAAAAAATCAGCTTGCGCAAAACGTGTGTTTTACTGGTTCTGTATTAATTCATATCACTAACGACACAACTGTTTTTTTTAAATCAGATAATTAATGAGCTTTTTCACGAAGAACTTTAGCTTGCAGAGCTAGCTGCTAACAGGGCACCGTCAACAACAGTCATGATCACATGACCAGCTCGTGCTCTGTTTATCTTCCGCTGTCTCGTGTTTCAGCCTCTAAGATCAGATACACGTTTAAATGGGCTAACTTACCTGAATTTATAACTTTTATGACTTGTGTTGAGCCTTAAGCAACTGTGTTGGAGCGCACGGTCTCCTCCTCTCTGCTCTGCTCTGTTTTGCTCAGCTGCACGCGGCCAGAGCAGCTCACACCCAAGTCACGTGACCAGTCAAATCGCAGCCCGTGCGATTAGTGAATCGCGTTTTAACATATCGTGAGATAATCGCAAATGCGATTAATCGTGCAGCCTTAAGGGCGAGATACACTCGCGCGTCCTCACGATACGCCAATACGCAGCGTACGTATGCCCCGTACGCAGCGTAGCCCCGCGTAGCCCCTCAGGGCAAGTACGCGCAAAGGTATTTTTTTACTACGCATACGCGATTCGCATACGCGATGCGCGGTGTCTGACCTAAACTTCCCCGGCGCCGGACTGTTTTGTATGTTACACAAATGAAATAAATTCCTCTTTTTTATCGCTGATCGGGCCTTTTCTTTTGTTTTTTTGCCTAAAGTCAAGTAACCGCTTCTTCCTCCGTTCACTCGATGAATGAAATGAATGAATTCAGGTCCTACCTGGGTGCGCGATGTTTTATATATTCCCTGGTGGGCTGTGGTGGGCTGTGGGCTGCAGGAAAAGCACTCCCTGTTATTATTTTTATTTCTGAGAGAACTTTTTATAACATATATAGTAGAAAGACCGTATCAGAACACCGCAGAAGTCTGAGCGAGCTGCTCACGATAGGTTTCACTTTGAGCTGACTGAAATCTGTCAATCATTTCAGTAGGCGTGTCAAAGTGACCAATCAGCGAGCTCAGTTGAGTCCTCTCCGTGGAGCGAAAAACTAGCGGAAGTGACGATCGGAAGTGACGGTACGGAGGAAATGACGTAGAATTTGGAGCGAAAACACGAGAATCTACGCGAGAACATCAGCCGGGCTGTAGCAGAGGCTCCGTATACGCGCGTATACGGGCGTATACGCGCGTATACGGAGTCTGCTTCACTGTATCTCGGCCTTTACTATAAATGCATTTGAAGCTCTCATGCGAATCAAAACACCCTTACAGGTGTCCCCAGGTGAAGCGGTCAAATCCCACTCGCTGGAGCTGGATTCCAGTCCTAAAAAAGGCGAGATTAAACAAGATTTTCAAACTAAAAAACAACTTAAGGTGGGTGTTAGCTCTACAGGACGCCCAAAACCAGGGTGGGCCCGGAAGGGTCCCCTGAGACGTGGGCCTGCACCTCGGGAGAAACAGTCTAAGACATGCAACAGGTCGCAAACGTTCCAGGACAATGGCACCAAACCTCCATGCTCTGATGAGGTGGTGGATATAAGTTGGTTGTTTGAAAACTTGAATGATACAGAGGATGACCAAACTGGGACAATGAGTGACCTTGTCTTTGATAACTTAGAGCACACAGTTGATGACAAAGACAGCAAACAAACTGCTGACAGCCTACAACATCCTGAAGGTCATGATGCTGTCAGCCAACAAGATGCTGACAGTGAACATGGGTACACAGACAGAGTCACACGTGAACAGAAACGTGTGCCAAGACCTGTGAGGTTTCTGTGTAACCTTATACAAAGGGGGGTAGCTAAGAAAGCTTACCTGCCTATCACACTGGAAGGTGTCCTTGAGCGTGAAGCCCTCCTGGACGGCAGTGCTGATATAACCATTATGTCTGCCAAACTGTTCAAGGAGCTGAGGACCGCCGCTAACGGTGTTGACAGGCAAATACCCTTTGAGAAATGTGCTATTGAACTGCAGGGCCTCGCAGGGACGAGAACAACCCTGACGGCTATAGCTATGGTTCACATGCAGATTGGCGGAATGACACTACGCCACCCGGTGTTTGTGTCTAACCTTGACTCATTCCCATTTTTGATTGGCCAAGATTTTATAAACCGCTTCGACGCGATTATAGATTATGGTCAACAGACAATGTGGGCAACAGTGAGAAAACCCCTGCCAATAAAAGTGCCTCCTAGTTGTGATACAGACTGCCTAACCGCAGGTACCGCAGAGGACACAAGGGACTCCTCATCCGAGGACGAGAGCCCGGTAAGTGAACCTTCAACTACAGGTGAGACAGAAGAGACCCAACAGTTGGACCAAACTCTGGCCCAACAAGAGAACCTCCTCTGCGAGCTGACACATTCAGCACTCACTGAACACTACCTACCACAGGTAGAAGAAGGTGTTGAGATCCAAGGATCCCACACCGAAGACGCTGTACTGTCCTCTGGGACAGGTAATTCGGCAATCAGCCAAGCTTTCAATGAAACCTTGGTTCAAGAGCATTTGAGTCCAGAAAATGACAGTCAACCAGACGCTGACAGTCACTTGGACATCATTGTTACAGATTTCGAGAACCCCTCATCTAACAAGGGGGGGGGCAAACTCACACAACGACGACAGTGACCCATCGCAGACTGACAAATCTGACACGCCTGAGACTGCACTGACGTTTGAGACACACCTAAATTACACGGAAAGAGGTAAACATAAGAAGATACGTTGGCCGAAACCTATAAGGTTTCTGTGTACTGTCTACTCTCAGCTGCGAAAACAGCTTAAACTAAACAATGGCATCCTAACGTGTGCCCATGGACGGACGTCCTCACCTGTGTTCGTGGTCCCCCATAACCACAGGGGGGTGATGTTAGGTCATGCCCATTTCCAAGACAAAGATTTGAATGTACACCTCAGAAACACTTTTGCTTTCGCCCAGAAAAACCTGGAAAGGTCCGCTGAAGGACGCAAGGCGTACTATGACCAGAAGGCCTCTCACAATGAACTCCAAGTGGGAGACAGAGTCTGGTACTATACGTTCGCCCCAGCAACCGGGAAAGGAGGGTCCGAGACCGGAACTCTCGCCCGCAAACTAATGCCCAGGTGGACTGGACCTCATCTGATAACAGACAAAGTGTCCTCAGTCGTCTACGAAATCAAAATCAGCAAAGGCCGCAAAGAGCCAATTGCTAAATGGGTACATCGAAATCAGATCAAACCTTACAAGGCGTTCAATGACTCCACAAAAGACAAAGATCTCACAAACTCACCGACTTCATGGGATAATAAGGTCGTCCAAACACAAGTTAGTAAATAAACTAATCAGGTTTAAACTACCGTATTTTCCACCCTATAAGTCGCATTGTCCAACTTGAACTTAGAAACGCTAAGTCTAACACCCACAACAAAAAACTAACCTTAACAACCGTTTAAATCCACAAGATTTAATTTGACCTCGGTCATAAAGTTGAGACCTGTTTTCTTGTGTGTTGCATTTTGGAATCTGACGACAAGAGTGTGTCGAAGCAGTGAAACGTGGTTTCCTTGTTGTTTAGTCATTACTGTTGTCATCATTTGTGATATTGTTTGGTTCTGAACACTCCCAGCCAAAAAGGTTTTGTATTAACATTGGTTAATGAATGATATGGATTTAACTATGCCAACATGCAGTTCGTTTTGTTAAATCTCAATCGTCGAAGAGTCAATGTAGTTTAAAGCTACTCAAGGTACCATAAACTACACTGGTCTCATAATTTCTAAATTGAACCGATTCGATCGTTTCTATTCTAGATTATCTATTCATTTTGATGAGTCTCGCCATAGACTTCAAAATTTATTAGGAATACCAAATCCTACGTCGTTCGTCTAAAAGACAACAGACATTTAGATCAAACTATATTTCATTTTTCTATTTTAGTTTAACCTAAACTAAGTAATGAATGGAGGAATAGTTTGGAATTAGAGGCCTTCGTTACAGAAGCCCTCCAAAATTTTATAGGTATAGATCCCTATTTCTAATTTTACAGAATTGATCCACCCCTTAATTGGTAATTGTAGCTGATCTAAACCATGATAGCTTACATACCAGGTGCATATAGGTAGGGCCTAATGTAAAATCCCAATCATAAGCCCACCTAGGGCTGGGCGATATGGACAAAAATTCATATCTCGATATTGTTATGATATATCTCGATATACGATATATATCTCGATATAATTTTCTTTCCATAAAAGAATAACAAAAATATATTTCTGAGTCAAAGCTTTGTCTCAGTTGTCACACAGCTACATTTATTAACAAACAGCTGTAACTCTACAAAATAAATGTCTAAAAAATGAACTATTTACATACATTTCTTTATTTTTTTAGACATTTATTTACACCTATTAAATAATAATCCTCTTCAGCTGATGGCAGCTGTGGCTGAGAAGCTAGAGCAGTCTGGGAGTTCAATTCCACCAGCTGTCACATGCTGAAGTGTTCCTGGGCAGTGGGCAACACTGAACCCCTCATTGCCTCTGATGTGTGTCCCATCAGTGTATGAATGTGATAAAGTACTGATTAATACTTGTACAGATCTAGTAGAGTGCTGTATGAATGGGTAAATGAGGACACAGATTGTGTTTTAAAGAGCTTTGAGTGTCTTGATAAGATAGATAGTATCCGGTTTTATTGTGAAAGGGTCAGGGGGTTGTTTCCGGGTTCACGAAGAATAAAGACGTTCTCTAGTTGCTCTACAAAGCGTCTCATTGAATCCTTGTGTAAAAACACGACAGCCTCCACTCAGAAACGTGAACAGAGAGGCAGAGACATTATTAAAGGGGACCAAATGTAGGATATATAATTTTTTGTGATGTATCTGTGTGCTATCCAGACCATTTTCAGTCAATTTTATACACAAAATAATGCTTAGATAATAAAATATCCCCTTTCTAATTCTGCCAAATTTCACTTCCGTTCAAAACAGGCTGTTTATGATAATGAGCTCGGAAGTGCACGCCCTTCTAAAATCTATTTACATAAACTCCGCCCTCCAAAGGGTTCACGTTAGCATTTAACTTTAGAAATGGCTACTGCTAGCAGCTCTGTCTTACAGCCGTATATATTTGACCCTGAGTCAGACCCAGAGGCTGAAGACGTGGATCAACCTGCACAACCATTAAGGATGCAGCAAGCGTTGTCTGAATGGTGATTCATGTTTAGACTAAAAACTCATGTTATCAACATTGCAAAACGAAATTACTGTAATGCTATTTGTGTGACACTATTATTTTATTTGCAACGTTATATTGGCTATCTAACAATACAGTTGCTTATAAATTGACAATGAGGTACTTTATGTGTGGTTACATTTAATTGTTTTTGTAATATTACGTTTGATTATCTCTAAAATACTTTAATTTTCCTTTTAAATTTATCATTTATGTTAAAAAATAAATGTATATTTGTTATCTAATGAGTTTTTATATTTGTTATGAAATAAGTTATTTTAAATATCACATTTAACATTATACTGGATAGCAAAAAGTCATATTTGCTATTGAAAATGCCATTTTTGCTATCAAATTTATTATATTTCTTTAAAATAATATTTATCAAAGAAACTTATTTTTCTCATCAAATACTTACAATACTTACCTCACCTTTATTATATGTAGGTGTTTTTGTGGTAAATGTGGGACCATGCCAACTGAAGTTGAAAATGTATGCTGTCTGGAGATTAACCAGGTAACGTTGATACAAAATTTATATAATTTAATGACCATTAAGTACAATAGCAACACAATAGTTCTAACAAACTGAAATTATGATATTCAATACAGGTTACACGGCGACTGCAGCAGTTGGATGAACCACCTCCGTGCATTACTCTTCATCCTGGTTTAGACCCTGTGTGCCTGAATGTCTATTCTCTACAAAATGCCTTCAACATATGGAGAGCAGATTATGGGGGCTTAAATGTAAGAGGAATAGAAAAGTAAGTTTTATGACATTGCATTTCTTATAAAAAATGAGGCAAATCCCGTTGAAGTAATTAGATTATTTTCAAGGTTCAATAGTGCCTCTAGGGCAACATTTTTTTACTTTTTTCTACACAACAAAGATTTCAATCTTTCTCAACTTTTATGGGCATAGAACAATTATTGTCTAGCATAATAGTATTATAAAATGCAACAAATAAAACACCACATTTTTCCAAAATACACTTTTTATTACACAAAATATTTTTTTTCCGTCAGTCGTTACAGGTTTATGGCATATAGAAGCTTTGTCAGCTGGTGTTGGATATCTTGGACGCAGGATCAGAGTTGTCATTCCCTCGTGTGTTGTCCTGCGGATTCGTCTGGAGTATCCTGACCGCCATGGAGAGTATGTTGGCTTCCGCCTGCCTCCGCTCGGTTGAAACGTGACACGAACTTACTGATCACCTCTTCCATTTCTGGATGTTCGTACTCAGCAGACAGTTCTGGAGGGACTTGTATTTTGAGCATCTCTACACGATATGTTTCTGGGTTTTCAAAGACTGGTCCCATAATCAGAAACAGCAAGTCATCAACATAACCTGTGTATAAATAAAACAGTCAGTTCACTCATTTTGTACATACTTTGTGTCATTTAAAAAATATATATATATATTTCATAAAAAGTGGCCAAGTTTTAAAATAAAAATATTTTTATACCCTTACCAAACGTTGCTTCTGTTTTTATGGGCTTTACTCTGCACTCGCCCTTCTTGGACTTGGGGAAATGTCTCCGATAACGCGGATCACCTGAGGATGTTGTTGCCTGCTCTCGTCCTGCATTTTCATTGAAATGAAGCGCTGCCAGGTAGAGTCTGTATAAGAACAAAATTAACAAAAATGTGACAAAATTTATTCAGAGTAAAATATAAAAAAATAAAAATATTTACCTGCAAAGCATTCCAAGGAAAGGGTAGACCACATTTTTAGGAGCAAATCTCAAGATCACGCTGTGAAAAGATTCCAATGCAGATGTCTGGTGGTGTGGGCTGAGTTTGGAAACATCATTTAGGACCCTTTTTGTACTGATCAGTTTCTCCAGCTGGTAAAATGTAGGAGTTGCTGAAATAAATAATAGCAGTACTGTGATAAAATTTAATTCAAAATTTTACATTTTCAGTTTTTTTGATAAAGATACCTGCTGTGAGCCATTTTTTCTTGTCTTTGCTTTTTCGAACTGGATGAAGACAGGTGGGGAAGGCAGGGTCCTCATGGACGTGGACATCCCGGACATGGTTTAGAATTGAGTTCCATTTCGCCACCCTCTCTGGTCCGGTTTGGGATGTTGCTGCAGTCCAGTATATGTGATTTTTAATGGCTGGTAACCACTTCTTCAGTTCCTCGAATTTTTTTTGCTTACTTATCTTGTCTAGCTTCTTCGAAATTCCTATATAAGAAAATACTATTTTATATAGATCTCCATCTATAAAAAAATTTTATTTTCAGTTCTGTTTTTTTGTTTTTCATATTTTTAAACTGGTTACACAATGTATATGAATTGTTATAAAAACAATGTACCTTTCTCCATGTGCCAGACATCATAAAACTGATTGATTTGGCTTTCTCTGAGAAATTTCTGAATCTGTGGATGTCTGTCAGTGACTATGCAGTCAATAGTCAATTTGTGCTCTTCCAATAGTGCAAGGCTTCTCTTCAGACCCTCCTTCTCCATATTAGTGCTGCCACCAACTTCATTGCTCTGAAAGAACACCAGTATGTTAAAAAGCATTACCACATGCAAGTCCATGCATTTTAAATCTCCCTACAGAGACATTAATTTGTACTCACCTGAACTAATTGAATATCAATGACAGTGTTGGTTCTCATGTTCATCATTGTATAGCTTCCAAATTTTGCAGAATGACCTAAAAGTATACAAATACAGTTAAACTGTTATCACACTTCATAACATATTAAATCTGCACTATGTAACTTTGTAGTGCAGTCTGTAACTTTTCTAACAATATATTTTTAACATATGTCTTCACTCTGTCACCATCTACTGACAGACTGGTGTAAAACAAAGTAATCTCTGAAAAAACTATACTGTAGTCCCCTTGCTTCTCTATCAGCATTTATAAAAACACTAAAAACACAGAGTGACCCGTCCTTAACCAGCCTATAAAAACAGAGTTTGTAACCAGCAAACAGAGTTTGTAACCAGCAAATAAAAACAGAGCTTGAATTTGAATTTCAGCAGAGCCTCCCCCTCAGAGCCATATATGGCTCTGACGGGGAGGGATCAGAATGCTTTGCCTGTTGAAAATATTTCTAACTTCTGTGCTCTACAGAAAGTTACACATCCATCCATCCATCCATCCATCCCTTTTCTTCCGCTTATCCGGGGTCGGGTCGCGGAGGTAGCAGCCTAAGTAGGGAGGCCCAGACTTCCCTCTCCCCAGCCACTTGGAGCAGCTCCTCTGGGGGAATCCCAAGGTGTTCCCAGGCCAGCCGAGAAACATAGTCCCTCCAGCGTGTCCTGGGTCTTCCTCTGGGTCTCCTCCCGGTGGGACATGCCCGGAACACCTCACCAGGGAGGCGTCCAGGAGGCATCCTAACCAGATGCCCAAGACACCTCAACTGGTGCCACTCGATGTGGAGAAGCAGCGGCTCTACTCCGAGTCCCTCCCGGATGACTGAGCTTCTCACCCTATCTCTAAGGGAGAGTCCAGCACACCCTGCGGAGAAAACTCATGCGGCTGAAAGTTACACATAGCACCTTTAATTAGTATATAACTAACCTGGAGAGTCTGCTCTCATGTCACCACCAAGGATGACATTTTCCTTGCTGAGGTGGAGCAGCATGTCATTCTGGGATGCCTTCCATTTGCTGATAATAGCAGGTTCTATATAAGTTCTTGCGTGTCGACGAAAAGTTTCGTAAACAAAGAGTTGTAGGTGCAAAGCCCTGAAGACCTGATGGCACACACACACACACACACACAAAAAAAAATCAGTCAATTTTATAAACTGACACAAGATTATGATACTTAAATTCTGATTAGATTTCAAAAGTATGAAAATTTGAAATACCTTTTGTATTGTTATAAATGATGCTCCAGAGAGATATACTGCAGCTGAGAGTTGAAGATTTCCTGCTGGAGTGCTACGTAGTAGTGGCTGGCTGTTCCAGGTCCTACTGTACTTACAGTAGGGGCAGTTCTGCACCACGGAGATGAATGTGCCGCGTTGACGCTTGTTAACGGTACATGTGCGCTTGCACACAGGACACGCCTTGAACAACTCTAAAAGGTTGGTCTCATACACAATATATTTCTTTTCATTGTGTATTGTAGTTGGTGTGATGTTTCTGAAAATAAAAATTTAAAAGAAATTGATATACATTATATAAATTCAATAAACAGATAATCATCTACTCACGACATGTCTGCAGATGTGGTTAAATCTGTGATAGATTCATCAGCATCATAAGTTGGGTCCAGCTCTTCAGGAATGAACATTGAGCTAGTGCCCTCAAGTTCCATTTCCATGTGCTCTTCCAGACCAGTTGTCTTTATGGGAGTAGACGTGACGACAGTGTGATGTGCAGAGAAGGGGATTTTTGGCATGCCAACACAAGCGTCACTGGTTATCACTGTAGCGTTGACACCTGGTGAGATATACAAAAAGCCAAAAACTCACCCTCTAAGAAGCGGGCTAAAATAGTTATTCTATTAAAAAAGGTATGATGATAAACACTAATGGGTGTCTTATATACGCGTTACTTGTGCACAGTATGTTGAGCTGAATTTAAATCTTTATATGTGTTGAATATTATTATACAAAAGTAATTTTATGAGTAACAAACAATTTGATATTTAGTCAAATAAAGTCAAAGCTACAAACCTTTTGATCTGTAGTTGGGCTGAAGAGTTCTCAGAAGCCGTTTACGCATTGGCCGGCCCTCCCCGGCTCTCCCAGCTTCTAACCCGGGTTCGGCGTCTTCGCATTTACCTTTTCCGCCCGGGATCCACCCTTGTTCTGGAACCATCTTCACCGTGGTTCCATCGAGCCGAGCCCGACAGGGCTAGTTTCACGTCATGTACTGCTCACATTTGATTCGTTGTTTGCAGCAGGGGCGGGACTCATTCAAACAACCTCAGCGCGAGGGTTGAATTTCATTCAAATTTAACTACAGAAACGAGAAACCCCTAAAACAATTGTTAGCTGAATTAGTGTTTCTGCGTTTGATTTTTGTTAATAACTGATCACAAATCAGCTTATGTTACAACGTAAATAACACGAAGCGCACACCCATTTCCGCCTTTCAGCGCGACCTGAATGTCATTAAACAGCATTAAACAATAACTAATATTGTCTAACTGTTGCGCGCAGCCAGGGTTTTAAAATATAACGAATAATCTCTAACTTTTACGTGCAGCTAAAATGTCAGGAGGAGTGATTGCTATATGAGCAAGTTGGACACCTGAAAATTCAGTCCGTCCGAATAGCACAACGAGTTAATGCGTTGTCGTTTTGACCGGGAGAAGTGGGTTCGCTTCCCGCCTGGGACAAAGTTATTTTACTTTTTTTTTTCTCTTTATTCACATTTTCTTTTAAATAAAAAGGAGTTTGTTTGGTTAACAAACTCCTTTTTATTTAAAAGAAAATGTGAATAAAGAGAAAAAAAAAGTAAAATAACTTTGTCCCAGGCGGGAAGCGAACCCACTTCTCCCGGTCAAAACGACAACGCATTAACTCGTTGTGCTATTCGGACGGACTGAATTTTCAGGTGTCCAACTTGCTCATATAGCAATCACTCCTCCTGACATTTTAGCTGCACGTAAAAGTTAGAGATTATTCGTTATATTTTAAAACCCTGGCTGCGCGCAACAGTTAGACAATATTAGTTATTGTTTAATGCTGTTTAATGACATTCAGGTCGCGCTGAAAGGCGGAAATGGGTGTGCGCTTCGTGTTATTTACGTTGTAACATAAGCTGATTTGTGATCAGTTATTAACAAAAATTAAACGCAGAAACACTAATATATATATATCCAGCTAACAATTTTTTTTTTGCCGAGTCTCCTCTCTTAAAACACGAACACTCCACCCACGTGAAGAGAGCACCCCACCCACTTCCAGAGAACTGCCCACCCACTTCAAGGCGGCTTTGCGGCAAATGCGTAATGAACGCGGGTGGCCCAGAGCCACCCAGGGGAGCCCCGGGCCATTGAGGGCTGGCCAATGCGTAAACGGCTAGAGATAATTGTGTACCCACAGTTCGTTTTTGAACTTGCTCATTCTCTGTTTCGCAAGCAGCGTCTCTTCTTGTAGATGTTTGAGCCTGTAAGATAACAGACAGATAAATGAAAAGGTTTTTATGTTTAATGAAAGATGTTATATAACCTAACAATTATATCTAAATTGAAAAATACTAATTATATCACAGCCGGACTAAAGATTTTGACAATATATTTCTGGCAAAACAACATGTGAACACAAACTAGAATTGTTTGCAGCTTGGCCCACTATTATGCAAGATGAGACACTGTCTCATGCAGCACATTCAGCTTTTTATATATTTATTAGTGAGCATTGAGGTGACCTACAACACTTGGATATTATGCACTGTACTGAAAACATAAATAACATATATATGCATGCTCTACATAACAGCTGCTGATGTTATGGAGAAAATATTTGAAGAGGACAGTGATAATTAGCATATTTGTCACTCAGAAAACTATTTATGGTTTTGATAAACAGGATCTTGTGACCATCAGTAGAAAATATTAGGTCTCAAAGTGTTACAACTACCAGCTTTGTAAAGACAATCGTTCAGATTAAGATGAAAACACACACTATAGGGCTACAACTAACGATTATTTCTCTGTTCTGTTTCCTCCTCCCTCCTCGCTCTGTTCAAGCCACACACAGCAAGCTGCAGAGGTTTTTTTTGTTTGTTTTTCAAACTTTATTCAGTCAGCCAGCTTTTCTACAACGTTCAAGTGAACAAAACAGGTCTGCGGCGCCGTGAAAGAAGCATAATCGCGCGACACAACGAATCGATGATGAAATTAGTTACCAACGCTTTTAATAGCCAAATTTTATCGATTCATTGTTGCGCACACACACACACACACACACACACACACGCGGTACACAGCCTTAGCATTAGCTGAAGCTCCGCGTTAGCATTTCATAAACAACAAATCATGTTCGTGCAGAACGGCACTTCTTGCTTCTTGCACTGCCGAAACCAATATTGAACAGGTTGAACATTAATTCTCAGTTAACACAAGCTAATCATAAACAATAAGCCTGCGCTATATCGTGTTCAAGACGTGAACACAAACAGTTAGCACAGGCTGTAGCTAAACTATCGAGGTGCAGAAGAACACGTCTTCACACCGAATGCTAATAAATAATTTAAAAGACATCAGTCTGTTCTGTACTTACACTAGCGTCATCTGCAGAACTTTGACGAATAGATGGAACAGCACCTTCCTTAAGCAGAAGTTTTTGTGCAAATCCGGTCTGGTACTTTTGGTAGTTGAGAAATGAGTTTGTTGTGAAATGTGCTGCGCAAACTACAACTTTCTTCGGTAATGTCGCCGGGACATTGCCATTATAAATGAAATTAAGCCACGCATCTCTGCTCTCTGAGACTGGAAGAGTGTGTATCGACACATGTTGTGTAATGCAGCCAACAACGCAACATCGAACTCTAGGAGCCATTGTGCTGAGATGAACTACATTCTTCTTCTTCTTCTCCATTTGATTTATGGCGGATCGCAAACAACTGTTAGTTGCATACCGCCACCTACTGTACAGGCTGAGATGAACTCAGGAACCGCGTGGGTGGAGCATCACCAGGGGTTGCTAGGTTACGGGGGCGGGACAAAGGTTGGGATGGGTTGTGGCTGTGGGTTGTGGCTACGGTTTGTGACGCCACAAACCGCAGGAAGTGCAATCGAGACGTTTTTATCCCTGAAAAATAAATCGACTTAGAGTAAATAAACCACTTGGTGCATTTTTTTGGCCTTAGGACTGTTTTTTTATGAAGTAAATACCCAAAGTTGAGTAAAAAAAACATTAAAAAGTGAATTTTGAATATGTGGTCCCCTTTAAATCAGCAGTTTATCATAGCGCCAAAGACACGGTCAGTCTCAGCTGTGGAAGAAGACGGCTAAAGCGTTAGCCATCTTGTTAGCCGCTAAGGACAGTATCTTTAGCGATATATGATAAACTGCTGATTTATTAATGTCTCTCACCTCTCTCTGCTCCTTCATAAAGCTCTGTGGGTGCGCGCACGGCTAAAAGAGCTCGGACCCGTGGTTTGTTTTAAAGAGCGACTCCACACCCTGTGGATCTGTAACTCCTCCCCCGAAGCAGTTTGAAAATTTCCCTCAAAATAGGCGTGTCGAGAGTCGAGCAGGGGAGGAGGTTGAGGTTGTCCTGTGTTCACGCCCCCTCTAGTGGTAAACTCCCACCCCTCCCCAAGATTAGATTTCAAAATGGCGGATAGTCGCGTCTTCAGTAATACCTAAACTTTTACCAAAATAACAGTTGTAAAATGTTGTTGCGTGCATTTAATCACACACACACAGCTTATGCGTATGCTTCTGAACACAGAACACATTAAAAACCTGTTTAGCTGCATGGCATGCGGTGTACAGCTGTGTTTTTGTCATTTTAATTTGCCACATCTTATTACTTAGCACATTACAAAAGTAACGTTTCATAATAAATATTATAAAATATTGATTTTTCCTACCCTCTATAGGGTAGGGTTTGACGCTTTGGCTTATTTTTGTTATGCAACCCAGAACTAAACACACATTGTTTTTTGAATTGACTATTAATTAGCACCAAACAGTGGTAAAATCTTTTATTTGGTTTCCAAATACTGTATCCGTGTTTAGAAACATTCTATAAGCTTGTACAATATATATTTGTTAGGACATGTATATACAGTATTTGTTTAAGCTATGTGTCAGCTAATCAAAACTGGGCACAGCACAGCTGAAGATTAATGAGAAAATATTTCTTAATGCAAACCAAACCAATTGCAATAAATTTAACAATACATGTACTGTGTATCCTTTAAAATGTTCTTTTCAGATAACTGTGATGACTCAAAGCACCCAGCAGCCACACAGAGTAATTGCAGCCAGGATTACTTTAACCAAGAAGAAGATAATGCTGAGTCTCGGCCAGAGCTTCATCTCCTGAGACCTGCATCCACGACAATGTTCGTAAAGCTGAGACCCTGGTGTTCGTTTCTGGCTGGAAGGTGGAGCATCCTGAAGGTGGTTGGGACTCCTCGTTCTGCTGTCCACTGCGTCCAAACAGAGGAGCTGGGGTGGTGTCCCATGTGTTTTCAGAACCTTTTGTTGTTTTGAAGTAACTTACTGTTAATAAAATGAATCATAGACAACTAGTTTTTGTAATCAATTTGTTTATTTATTTTTTCCCTCATGCATGAGGACAAATCTGGGACACGATGCAGCGGTCGACTTCCCTCACTCCATCCCGACCCTGGATATTTGCAGTCCTGAAAAGAGAAAAGATCAAAAGTTTAATCTGAGTAAATGTAACATTTTAATGGAGAAAGATGTTGATTCAAAATTTCACAGTCAACAAATCCCCAAAATGTTGGGACAGGTAGCAATGAACAAATAAACAAGAATTAATGTTGCATAAACTTTTTTTAAACTTTTTTTATATAAATGTCCGCCATAATAAAAGTAATAAATAAAATAATAAAAACATAATTAAATAATAATATTAATACCTGCAGACAGAGGTTAGGGTACAAAAGTAATAAATAAAACATGAATACATGTACCTGGTGAATCAGTTCTCATGTCACCTCCAAAGTGACATGTCAACATGTCTCCTTGATGCTTGATGTCTGTGAAGCACGGCTCAGATTCCCTGGATGTGGAACGCCTCATGGAAATAAAAAAAGAACAACACATTTTAATCACCTTACAAACAAGCATACTGTACTTGTTTTCACTTTGTTGATCTGTTAAACAGATGACCCAGTGCAAAATAAATACTGCTGCCCATGATACTCATTCACAAGTACACATTATTTTATAAATACCTTTGATGCACAACATTATTATTTGCAGCAAAAGTACACCGTGTCTAAAACATCGTACTGTAACTAGTACAACAGCTAAAATTAGCGCCAGCTAGTCTCCATTGTTTTTTTATGTCACGGTCTTCTTTATCAGAGTTCATAAGAGTTCACACACTCTGCGGTGTTCATAAGAAACACTAGATTTTGAGCATTTAAACACAACCACAAACTAACGTTGATCAGCAACAGATAAAAACGCCACGACCTTGTGGGGCCACACCGAAGCAAGGCTGCAGGCAGCACATGAAGAAACACGTCATGTACTCAAAAGATAAATTATGGAATGAAAGGTGTAAAATGGTACTCACCTCCAAACGGATTGTAACCTGATGGTGTAAGTGTGGGTGAACATCAGTTTGAAGAGCTTTCTTGGAACATCGTGGCTCTTCTATGCTAATGCTATGTTGCTAATCCAACCCCTGAACTCTGGAGAGGGGAGTGACCTGGGAGTGACCTTCTCGGGGGAGTGGCTCCACTTTTATACACAGGCAGCAGAGGCTGTGACGACATCGTGCGAAAATTAATGACTGTGCGAAACGTAAACTAATGAGAAAATCAGGGTGCAATACCACAGCTCAACCCATAGGACTACAGATACTCGTTTTTAGACCAAATATTGCCGATTTTAACTAATACGAACAATTTCATGAAAATTAACACAGAAATAGTGCTCTGAAACATTTTAAACACATTCTGGGGAGTTTATCAGCTAAAAAAAGTTAAATTTGGGTTTTGTCGCTCTTTAAGGATTCCTTCTCCTCAGCAGCGGCTGAGCGGTTCCTCATATCTGCCGTGTTTGTTGTGCTGAAAGTCTCCGCCCACCTCCTGCAGCAGGAAGGAGGAGGAGGCGCTGAGGGGCCGGGTGAGAAGGAGGGGGGCGAGTGGGAGAAAGGCAGCAGCAGCGGGATTTTCAAGTCCATCTCGATATAAACGATATTGTCTCATCTTGTATCTCTTTAGAAAAAATCTCGATATTTTAAAAATATCGATATATCGCCCAGCCCTAAGCCCACCTAAAAACCACATAATTGCATGACACATAGAACCAGAGTGGCACTGACTGGAAGCCAACCAGCCAACAACCTTCGATATGGGGACCTGCAGCTCCAACGCTTGGTCTTCAACCTTCATCCAAGGGTCGCCTACTCTGCGTCAATCGAGGGATCCCCTCTACATGCTGATTATAAAAACAATTGTTGCTGATGAAATCACCAACTCTAATCGTGGTGGAATTACTGCTATGGAATTACCGCTGTGGATTATAAGACTTTGTTTTCCAAGGGATCACAGACTTTGTTTTCCAAGAGTTTACAGACTCAGTTTTCCAAGGGATTAAAAGCTTACCGCAATGGGATTACCTCCGAACAGTATGGAAGTTCCAAAAAACTTTATGGGATTATAATTTTGATTTTTCTTTTCCACTTGCTGGATTACTTCAAGATCAGAGACAGTTCAATGTTCCTTTCGTGTTGGACCCCATCCCCAAGGACTGGCGATGGCTTCCAAAAGGGGGGAGATGTAGTGGGCATGACCGTGTCCACTTTGATACACCTGTGTATTTTTGAACTGTTCCAGAGATGACCTTTACTGACCTCTCAGTAAAGCAAGACATTTACTACAAATTATTCCATTAGTTGTAATCTGAGAACATAGTCACCAAAAGAGACTATTTCTATCTTTGATTTTATTCTAATGTAATCAAAAGAATAACTTTTGTCATTTTCATGATATATGTTATATGCTGTTATTCTTTTAATATGGAGTATTACTGTGTTACTTGACCAAATGAAAGTGTCTACTCAAAATATCTATGACAAAGTTGAATAATGTGTCAAATTGACTTGCTCAGGAGTTGTTTTTGTTGAGTTCAGCTAAAACCCTCGTTAGCGTCGAGATGTCTCCTCTCTTTCAGACACTTTTCCAAAACATTCCTCTTTGTTATCTAAGCAGACTTGCTGTCAACCTTGAGTTTTCACTTCACGTTTTCACACTCCTCTTGGCCCACGGACCAATGGGAAACTGTGTTCTAATCTCAACATTTTCGAGTAAAAGCGTTTGCTTCTGTCAACGTTTTAGAGTTTGAATGGACAGAGACCTAAAAGCTCTCTGCCTTGGCAGCTGGTCAAGTTTGGTCAAACGCCAAAGACTAACTTACCAGCTAGAACTTAATGGATGACTCCATGAAGTTCACAGAGCAAAAGCTCCAAGTTCTTAATGAACTTTCTTTGAGAAACATCTCGTCTTGAAGTCAACCAGGAGCTGACACATCTTCTGATGATCCAAGCGTAACCCAGGAGACGTTGGAAAGTAAACGAGAACCGGCTCGGACGTGCTGGACCTGCAACGATTCTGTACGCCTGAAAAGCTGGTGTCATCTCTTTATCAGACTCGTCGTCGAAGGTAAAGAGCTGTTTACAAACGTACCTGGATTTCAGCAGAAATCTGATGGGAAGTGTCTCTTCTGGTAACATGCTCAAGACAATTTCCTTTAAACCATCTCTCCATCTCTCCTCCTATTTCCTTATCTCCATTTTTAAGCTGGAAACTATATTTAAGTCATAGAGCCACAGACTAAGTATAATGACATCCTGTATTTATGTCTGTTGTTACAATTTAAATGTGCTGACGTGTTAAACTGAAAAAAGATGAAATCTGTCAATCAAGTGTAATGATGTTGATTTTAGTTGATTTATTTTAAATAAATGGTAGTGTCGCCTGGCATACCAAACTAAAGTCAACGTTCTCTGTCACTTAATGGCTTTATTTATTTATCCATCATAAAGATCACAGAAATATTGGGTAAACTGAAAAAGAAAAGAATCCGTGAAATTACTATTCAATCTGAATCAGTAATTAATTAAGGATAAAGAGGTCAGCTTAATACTGACCCCCCCTAAAGTCCTTTACATCTGGGTGGCACCGTATGTGTAAAGACACAATATGGTGGTTACCCTCATGTTTGCTTCAATATGAAGAAAAATTTGAATTTGATGTCAAATGTTTTCTACAGACCATCGTTACTTACATTAATAATAATAATAATAATAATAATGTCTATTCCTGTCATCTGCGTATGTTCCCATACACAGACGAAATTCGTCTCTGCATTTAACCCAACCACCTACCAGGTGGTGCAGTGAGCAGCCCGAAAGCGCTCGGGGAGCTGGAGAAATAGGTGTGCACTCATAGACACCCCAAGCTGGGTAGTGGCCGGGGCGCGAACCCGCGACCTTCGGATCCGTAGTCAAAAGCCCTGCCACTAGAGTCTTATAATTTAAACTCTGTAAGCAGAAAAAATATACACCGAGTGGTTTAGAAGTTTTTGATAAGCAAACTGAAGTAAACTGAAATAAAAAATGAAAAGACACGGGAAGTCCGCCTCTAAGAATATGAATAAAAAATTGAATTTTATGTCAAATGTTTTCTATAGACCATCGTTACGTACATTAATGTCTTATAATTTAAACTCTGTAAGCAGAAAAAATATACATCGAGTGGTTTAGAAGTTTTTGATAAGCAAACTGAAGTAAACTGAAACAAAAAATGAAAAGACACGGGAAGTCCGCCTCTCAGAATACGAATAAAAAATCGAATTTTATGTCAAATGTTTTCTATAGACCATCGTTACGTACATTAATGTCTTATAATTTAAACTTTGTAAGCAGAAAAAATATACACCGAGTGGTTTTGAAGCTATTTCTAACATACCGGTAAACAGAATAACAGCCACAAGCTAACAAAAAGCTAAGCTAAAAGATCGTTATTTATTTATTTATCTCAAACATCTAATAAAGCTACCGGTACTCACTTGTAAACGTCCACACTGTGATTCCATTCTGTAAGTTTCAGAAAAATCCGCTGAGTGGTTCTTGACTTGTCTTGCAAAAAAACCAGCT
>JBBPBX010049817.1:2403-14698 GCA_038048925.1 Garcialebias charrua | reverse complement strand
TATATATATATATTTTTTTACTGGGTTATGAAATTGTTTGCTAACAGACAGGTACATGAAAACAGACAAGGGGGACAACTATTTTTGGTGGTAGGCATCACCATTTATAAAACAGTCAACAATGTTTTATAGACAAAGGGCACCTAGTACAGATGTTTTGCTGCGTTAATGAAAAAAAATGGTGCCCTCTAGATGGAGAGAGACACAAACAACTAGTAAGTAAGTAAGGTTTATTTCTAGAGCGCTTATCACAGACATAAAATCACAAAGCGCTGTACAAAAAAAATCAACGGTAAAAGTATACACAGAATAACTAAAATGTTCTGCTTGTTTCTGTCATAAAAAATATGACACACGTGGCTTATATATTGTTTATTACATGTAAATAAAGGCTACAACATCAACAGCCAAAAGTAAGTAAAGTGTAAACTGATAAAACAAAAACAAGAAACTAATTTGTTAACTTACTTACATGTTTACTTACTTACTAATTTACTTATGTATGTACTTATTTACTCACTTATTTACTTACTTAATTATACATTTACTTACTTATGTATGTATTTACTTACACAGTTATTTATTTACTAATTTACTCACTTATGCACTTGCTCATTTACTTACTCATTTACTTACTAATTTACTTACTTGTTCATTTACTTACTCAATTACTTACTCATTTACTTACTTGCTCATTCATTTACTTACTCATTTACTTATTTACTCATTTATTTTCTTATTTACTTACCTATTTATTTAAATACTTACTCAAATACTTAATCATTTACTTACTTACTTATATGTTTACTTACTTATTTAATTACATAAATTTTTACAACTCACTCATTTACTTACTCATTTACTTACGTAATTATTTACTTGTACTTATTCATGTACTTACTGATTTACTTAGTTAATTACTCATTTACTTACTCATTAACTTACTTATTTATTAACTTACTTATTTATTTACTAATGTACTTACTACATTAGTAATTTACTTACTCATATACTGTACTTACTAATTTACTTATATATTTACTTACTTACTTATTCATTTACTTATCTACTTACTCATTTACTTATTTACTTACATATTCATTGACTTACTTGTGTACTTACTTATGTACATGCTTACTAACTAGTTTGCTTAATAATTTACTTATTTACCTATTTACTAGTTTACTCACTTACTCATTTACCTAATCATTTACTTACTTACTCGTTTACTTACTTATTCATTTACTTACTCATTGACTTACTTACTTACTTACTTATTCATTTACTTACCCGTATTTTCCGGTGTATAGGTCGCACCTTTTTATGTTTTTTTCAAGGCCTGCGACCTATACTCAGGTGCGACCTATATATGGCTTGTTATCACTTTTGGTGAAACAAATTTTTAAATCCAGCTCATTTCACAATTACGTTCATTTATTAAGGAAAAGTTCAGCTCAGACATATATTTGCTATAATTTTTATCAAACAAACAATTGTTTTTAAGTGTTAATCTTCTTAAAAGCCTTGCTGTGCGCTCCTGTGGCAGACATTTGCAGCAGAGCTAAATGTAGGTGCAACCTATACACCAGTGCGACCTATCTAGGGATTTTTCCAATCTATTGGTGACAATTGGACAATGTGACCTATACACAGGTGCGACCTATACACCAGTGCGACCTATCTAGGGATGTTTCCAATCTATTGGTGACAATTGGACAATGTGACCTATACACAGGTGCGACCTATACACCAGAAAATACTGTACTTACTCATTTACTTACTCATTGGTTTACTCATTTGCTTACTTACTTATTAATTTACTTACGCATTTACTTACTTACATATTCTTGAAGAAATATTTTATTCTACATACTACCACAGTGCTGCCTCCATCTTATGGATGAAGCTACAGTATAATGAAGGTTGATGACTTTAGGAGAGACAGTGTATGGGATTATGTAGAATTCTAATATGCATAAAGGCTTCTGGTAGCCCATCACATTTTACTGCATAAAAAAGGACTGGAAACAAACTGTAAACATAAACCAAACATACAGAAATGAATTAAATGCAAATCAATTTGACACACAGAACCTACATTTTATATAATAATGCTCATCGGAAAAAAAATAACTGAATGAAACAAGATGATAAATGTCACCTCTTCCTTTCAGTACACACATTCTAATGTCACTACCTGGCAACTGTTTTCTGATGTAAAATAAATGTCTAACTATAAAACAAGATCAGCCAATTTGCTCTCTGCTGTACAATATGTGCATTTGTTTTACTAATCAATTCAAAGCAGAAGAGAAGTTCTTGACATTTGCCTCTGGTCAAACAAACTTTATAAAAATCAACAAGAAGCAACACGTCATCTTCCTGGGATTTCATTGTACCCCGGCATAAATAATTTGAACTAACCCACTGATCCTTCAAGACAAAATAAAATAAAACTTTTTTTTTAATGTGTTGTAATCAGCATTCACTACAGGACAGTATCATGTTAGGGCATGTGTTACTGTCTGTCTTTTCCCCTATAACATGGCTCACTGCAGTTGAGAAGAGGGTGGCATGCTATTTTTATTTAATATCTGATTATCCGGATCTGATTGCTCAAACATTATCCTTTTAGATGGCTACTGGCACCAAAAAAATAATTACAGGTACATGTTTGCTTACCGTAATTTCCTAAATGCATATTGTTTTATACTTTCATTTGTACAAAATTGACTACTGTATACAGTTTGTGTGTGTAAGTAATGACTTCCTGTATAGCCACAAAAAAGTAATATTGCTAAACTGCATTTCCAGCATGAGAAAAGTATTTAATCTTGTGTTAGCTATTGGCACATTAGTTTGAACATTTGGTTTCCAAAAGTGAAGTCAAACACAATGTTCTACAAGCCTTTCTGTGAAACTGACAGGAACTTTGCTCTTTATTTGTTGTCTAGTCATAAAATGTGCATCTTATGTTACTCCACAAATACATTCTAATATACATAAAAAATCTCCAGAATAATCACAAAATCATCTCAAATATGTGGCCTAATTAGTTATTCACATGTACAGCTTGCACTCAATGCTTCTCCAGAAGGGCTCCATGTGCAGTATGTCACCCGATAAAAGGCCGCAAAGTACGTTGTTTTATACTTTCATTTGTTATAGGACAAAGGTAGGACCCCAGAAAACATATATTTATTCATTACAAATTACTTATTTTATGATGTAGTTGGTCTTTTGTTTGAAAACAAGTGTTAATGTATGTTGGATTAATAAAATATGAGGTATCTACATGGCGCCTCATAATAAAATGTAAACAAATGAATAAAGAAATACTGTACTCACAATTTTATGTATTAATTTTAATTTGTCCAAAAACTACTAAATCAATAAATTCATACATGCATTCAAACACACATATGTATACTGCATATATATATATATATATATACACATATATATATATATATATATATATATATATATATATATATATATATATATATATATATATATATATATATATATATATATATATATATATATATATATATATATATATATATATATATATAAATATATATATATATATATATATATATATATATATATATATATATATATATATATATATATATATATATATATATATATATATATATATATATATATATATATATATATATATATATATATATATATATATATATATATATATATATATATATATATATATATATATATATATATATATATATATATATATATATATATATATATATATATATATATATATATATATATATATATATATATATATATATATATATATATATATATATATATATATATATATATATATATATTTCAGATATATGTTAATTAACACGTAGATGTGTTTTACCTTCATAGGCAGCCTTAAATCCCTGCCCACTGACTGCATAGTCCGACAGCAGCCACAAGGTGAGCCTGGAGCCTGTACTCACTATGGGTGAAGGCAGTTGGAATCCAGTTAACCTGAGAACAAATGGAAGAAAGAAAAACAGTCAATAATGGTCAGACAAAAGTTCTAGTCGACAGCACAAACTGTTCCAAGGTCAGGTATGAAGTTGGTTTCCTTCAAGAAGCCATTCAGCCAGCTGTTCCCACAGGCATTTAGGGATACTTTGTGTATAATGAGCTGCAATAATCAGACACAGCCTAATGAAATGTCAAGTACTCAATGAGACATGAAATCTAGACAGATTTTTTAACCCCATCGACAAAAAATGTAGCTGCAGACATGTCTTAATACAGATCAATGTGGGAGTTAGGAGATAAACAGCTATCACAAATAAATATCAATCACTGAGTAAAACATATATTAAGTAATTTGCAGCAATGTTTAAAACAAGGATGTTAGATGCAAGTTTCTACAATATGTGTCCAGTGGTTTTAAAGATATTTCGCTAACAAATGACTCACAAACGTTGTCAACCCTTCTTCTTTAAGGTAAAATAATAAAAAAGACCCCTGCTTATGTTTCACTCCTGCATTAAACTTCAGCACTATGCAGACCCAAATTTGTGAGCAAATCCTAATTATAAATGCAGGCTAAAAAAAGAAAAAGGTTTTAAATTATGTTTACTGTGTCATTTGGAGTTTAACTATAAATTAAATCAATATACATTATCCTAAAGGTACAAATGTACAGCATGAAAAACATTTGGAGAAATTGAACTAGTCAAGACATGAGAATATTGCACCTTTGGAAAAAAAAATCATATTTGGCACGTTATTTGGCTTTCGGAAAAGTATTATACTGTAGAGCATTATGTAATAGCAGTGACCCAAATGAACGAAGCCATTGTATAATTGTTGACCTTGATTTGTGACCTTGACCATGGTAGTTGGGGTCATGAAAAGTCTATGCAACACGCAGCCAAGTGATAATCCATACGAGTATGAAGTACATTGTCTTGAGTGGATCAGAAGATATGGGTGGGAAAAGGAAAGATTACAGATGTATAGACAAGTGGATACTTTACATAAATATGTTCACCTTTGACAGGTGTATAAAAGTAGAAAAAAAGCAAACAAAAATGAAAACTTCAGCACAAATAAGCATTTACAATTTTGATCATTGCATCTCATGGGTCAAAACATTCCTACTTTCTTGGAGTGATGGTTCTTTGAGTACAAATGTATTTTATTATACTTATTATTATTAATAATATTAATAATAATAATAATATTAATAATAATAATAATAATAATAATAATAATAATAATAATAATAATAATAATAATAATAATAATAATAATAATAATAATAATAATAATAATATTGTTGTTGTAAATAACATGCAAATGCTCAAAATATGAAATGTTGAATGTCATGGACTGGTGAGAACCAAATATCCTAAAACAACATCCAACGACAAGCACTGCTCCAAATAAAGACCGAAGCATGTGCCATACTGCTCCATACCACCGTGCCGGGTTTATTTGCTTTGCATGCTCGAGCTTTGATGTTGAGGCCAAGATGCCCAGGTGCACAATATACAGACACTCCCCCCAGTGTAAACCAGGACAGCAGGCCTTGCCATTATATTGAAGGCATGGGCACTGAATCACTGAACTAGTTTGCTACATTTCAATGAAGACATTCATCTGATTGTGCAACATTGCACACTTAACTAAAATGAGTTGGTGTAAAAAACAATAATGATAAAAGTGCTGTAAAAGTAAATTATTGTGTCATTTATAGCACTTTTTAATATTACTCATGAGGCATTATTTACAATGAAATGGAGTTAGAGTTGTAGTTGTTTTGATCAAACCTTAAAACAATATTATATCTATTCCCATATGGAATTTTCTTACATACGATTTCTTAGCACTTGGAATATTTGTTGAGGATGACTCTTAGCGACAATTGCATCAAACTTTAGCTCTGTGTTGTTGTTTTTTGTTGTTGTTGTTGTTGTTGTTGTTTTTTGTTTTTGTTTTTCAAATTTACAGACACGTTTGTGTCTGCAAAGGTTCTTGAACTGTGGTAGCCATCTTGTTTTGGGTTGACTCCAAATGTGAACCAATTGATAACGTTCTCAGAGTTTCATTAAAATCTATTCAGTGGTTGATGAGACAATTTGTTATTAGGCCAGACAAATGAACACAACAAAAAGGTTGGATTGCCCTTCTGCCTTCAGATTTAGGCATTGATATTCAGTTGAGTAAGTGGGTTACAAGTTAATTTTCTGAACTAAATAAACACAATGACAAACATGATTTCTTACACACTTGGTAAACATATTCTCATGAATCCTCCTTCATTGTATACCGTGGCATTAAAATAAGCTTACGGTAAATAAAGATGTCAAATACTGATGGGATTGGTTAATCACCTAACTTTTAACCATTTTTTTTCAAGGGATGCAAATCTATTCAGAAATATTAATTGTCTAAATTAATTATCATGACTCCTTCCATTTTTATTCACTTCTGGAAAAAAATAAGTAACTCAGTGCAAGAGATGATGAGTTAACAACATTCAGGCTGTCAGTAGCAATATTCTCAAGCATATACAATTGTTCTGTATATAAAAGCAACCCCCACCACAATTGTGGCACTCAGAATTATTGTCTGATAATTAAAAGTCATGTTAAGTAGCAACACTCCTTTTGGAGGAGTAGTTTTATTTATGACAAAATCAAAGCAAACCCTTCCTAATCAAAATATATAAAAGCAGTAATATTGCATACCCCTATTGAGTAAGACAATCGGTCTTTTGCACGTGACGTCACGGCTCGTGTCTTTTTGCACTTCCGGTCTTCATGTTGGGTGGATACCGGTTCATTTAAACAGAGGAAGTCCATGTTAACACAGTGCGATACAGAACAATAACATCAGCAAAATGCAAACTAAATATAAAAATGAGCAGAAGCCTTATAGAGAGAAACTCAACCTTGAAGCCAGAGAACGTTACATGGTGAAGTTAGCTTCAATTAACAACATTGATCCTTACGAGGTAGCAGCTAAGGCATGGACTTCCTCTGTTTAAATGAACCGGTCTCCACCCAATATGGCGACCGGGAGTGCAAAATGTCACGTGTCTGCAAAAGACCGATACTATTTAATTAAATTATTTTTCAAAATAACAATATCAACAATATAATTTTTTTTTATAATAGTATACAGTAGTATTGAGCTAAAAACAAGTTTTTAGCTAAAGTGCTTCTTTTTTTTATAGGGAACAGCTTTCTACAGCAGTTTTGCTGTGTTCAACCATCAAATCAATTTACCACCCACATAGCTGCAGAACTCTCTCACCCACGCACACTAGCAAATTGAAAGGCAGGTGTCCGCTGCTCATTTATCGCCTATTGCCTCATATTGAGCCATCTGCACATGGACATCAGTGTGAACGATACAGATCCCTGACTTAAAGATACTAAAAAAAAAGGAAACAATGTTGTTTTCATTACTAATTTCCCCACAAAACATCTCTTCTCAAGTCTCACATTGCCTGTTCCAACATGTACTCTCACGTACTTCATCCAACTCTGTACACTCTATTCCATCTACCACATTTAAATGTATCTGCATTAAAAAAAGGCTTGGAAGATTTACTTAATTCTTAAGTACCACAATGGAGGTGGGAAAATGACAAAACACTTCTGTGAGAAAATGAAATAGCCCCCCTACCAAAAATGGGGAAGAGGACTCTGATGCATGCTTGATTTCACCCCTCTTTGCAACATTGTCACAGTAGGATATCAGCTAAACGATGGGACACATGTTCATGCAAATAGCCTCTTCGCTGACCACAAATTGAGTTGGAAGGCAGCCACCTTGGTTCAGTAGCACACTGCAGGAGGAAGTGGGGCTTGATAGCCGTTAGAATGCAGGCCCAAGGAGAGGGGCGATGGCGGTCAACAAACAGGGAAGAATTCTTGCAGCATCCAAATCGGGATTATCTGGTGGAAGCCAGATATAAGCCTGAACTGTATTCCAAGCTGAGAGACTAAATGGAGACACACAGCAGCTGAGTCCATGTGTGAAGGCTGCAAAGATTAATTTTTACTATATGATATGGGTCTGTAGCAATCAGAAGCATGCAGCCAGTTTTAAGGAGAGAAAAAAAAACAAGCTCTTCCAGAAGTACTACCTGTTATCAAGCACAATATGTGAGATATGATTGGCACTGAGACGTACAAAGAATGGATTTGCAGCATGGGTGTCTCAAGTGAGCGGTAAATTGAAGGAGGGGAAGATGAGGGAAAGTGAGGGGCACGAGGCATGGAGAGATAGCAAAAGTTGCAAAAAATATTGCAGTTATGGGAAATCGTTGGCCGTTTTTATTATACAGAAAGCTGAATATCAGTGAAAATTAGGTCCTCTGACAAGAAGAACAAGTGCATGTGGCAGCAACTGATATGAAAAATATTGAATGCTCACCCTCTTTATGTTCTACAGTTTTACATATAACAAAAATAATCTGTTTTTTACCAGGTTCCTAAATTATCTCCAATCTAGCCTCACATGTCAGTGAATAGCAAAGGAAAAAAAAAGATAATAGAAAAACTGTGTGAAAATAAAGAACATCCAATGATTCAACAACCTTTTTTAGCAATGGTCAATAGGAATTTTCTGTATAACATCATCAAGGCCTCACATGGTTGCAAAGCCATATTTACCCACTTGTGTACAGCATTGCTTTGTTTATTGAAGTTTGCAGACATTAATTTCTAAGCATCTATTTTAAAGTCAAGCCACACATTTCATTCAGGTTGTGGTTTGCACTTTTACTGGACTGTTGCATTACTGTACGTTGATTCTTTCCTTTTTTCTAGCCATTCTGTTGTAGATTTACAAGTCACATTAAGGGGTTTTGAAGGCCCGATTTCATGACAGTGATGTGAAGGAGCAATTAGCAAATATAAAAAGGTTGAATAGCAAAATAGCAGCAAAATAAACTGAAGGATCAAGAAGCACATAATGGCCAAAACACTGAGGTAGCAAGAAAGGACCTGGAGACAGCAATGCTGGTAATGGTTGATGGTGACAGTTCCCTTTCAGTCATGTCTATCGGTACAACATATGCTATAGGAATTGCGCACCCACGTGATTACCTGAAGGAATACATTCACGCCTTAACGGCAGGGGCGTCAGCGTTACACCAGAGGCCCCGACCTCTGGGTACTTAAGCCGCTGACGCCCATTCATCATTCTCCTTTTGCCCTTCACCTCGCTTAAAACCTGAACTCCGTGGGACTTCTCTGTTGTCGCATCGCTCGATCTGAGGTGAGCTTGCTCCCTACGCTGAGCGTACAGAGACATTTTTCTGCGCACTGCTGGGCTGGCGAAAGCTAGTCCAGCATTTTTCTACTTACCTCGACGTTTTCTTCTCTTTCCGTAGCTGCTTTGCTCGACGGCGCTAACTGTGTCACAACACTCGCTGCTAACCATTAAGCAAGATTTATACTCGACGCGTCGCGCAGCACGCGCCAAAAGTGACGCGATATCGCAGTCCCCGTCCCTGCGCATAGGTCCCGCGCGTCGTCTTGGCGCGTGTCGCGCACCTCCGAATTTTTGAAACTCTGCAAGCATAGTCCGCGTGCCGCGCCGCTGACATTTTTGCTGTTGACTTTTGCCATTGACGCCGTGGACTGGGCTAAAAAAACAGCACTTTTCCATGCGCCGCCGTGCGTCAACTATAAACAAAGCGGCGAAACTCTAAACGCATGGAGCCACACGGCTCAGTGAACGCGCAGTGCGCGCACTCTAGCCTGCGGACCAAAGCACTAGTATAACTCGGCCTTAAGAGGGGGACAGTTGAACACGGAGGCCTGCGCCCCTGTTTAACGATGAACGGTTTATTTTCACAAAAATGGCCTCTTTACTACTCTCTCAAACCTTTGTTCCTATCTATCAAGTAGTATGTGAACATCTTCATCCCTGATAGAGTGACCGCTGGCCTGGAGATGAGTGTAGACCGAAGAGTCCTGGCCTTATGATGTTGATCTTCTGTGCTGGGCCATCCTTTTGGCCAGTGGCTGTTAAGTTTCCCGATGTAAGACTGGTCACAACATCTCTACTTTGAGGCTGTCTGTGTTCTTTTATTTTCGCCCCATGACTCTAGGCCTAATCTAAATGAAAGTGCTAGTGTAAAAGTCCATGTGCGTATTCATTGAAGAGAGCAGAGGCCTATTAAGAGGCTTTCCACCTGACTGGCCTTAGCATCATTTCTATGGAGAACCTCTGCTTCCAATTATCCCACCCTTACCCATGGGAAGAGATGAGGGGCAGAAACCGACGGGGGTAGACAGTGAGTTTGCAGAATGCTATCTTTATAGGGGGAGGGAAAAAAAACTGGAGACTTGGTGATGAGGAGATGGCAGCGGTTTGGAGAAAAGGGCAGGAGATGAATCGTAGGAGGGTGAGAGAGACCCATCTGTGTGTGGGAATGTAAAACTCCCCACCACAATTTGAGTGAGGCTGAATCACTGTCAAAACCTCCTTCATTAGCCTCTGCATGGCAACGCAGAGATTCATGCTCAAACACACACACATACTGCTTCAATCATTAGAATGCTATAGTGCGCCGTAACTTTGTGCTTTCCCCCTCAAATTATATGCATGTTTACAACCGTAAAGAGACAGAGACTAAATCAGGTCATTCATCCTTTAATCGTGTTCACTCAGTAAAAGTGTGTGTGTACGCACACATGTGTGTGTGTGTGTGTGTGTGTGTGTGTGTTCTAGGCGTGGAAAGTACGGTAAGCATAGTGCTGATGCAGCTGATTTTCTCCCAGAAGGAGAGAAGAGGAGGGATAAAAAAAGAAAAATAGATACAGCAGCAAGATTTTGATGGCTGAGTTGAGGAGAGACATTAACTAATAAATGATAGGTGGTAAGAGAGAGGGGGATGAACAACAGCATGCTTTTTTTATATGTGTGTGTATGTGTGTGAGTGAGAGGAGGGAGAAAGACAGAACCATGTGCACCTATAACTTGTCAGTGGTCAAGGCCAGAGGCTGATGTTCTGTTGCGCTTCAAGTCTCTACTGACTGGCTGTCACACAAACAGAAATGCTGTGAAGAAGTGCAACACACATGCACACATACACATGTCTGCCTTCCTATCTTTGTGGGGACTTTGGATTGGCGTCCTTTCATTTTTATAGCCTAACCTTGACCCTTACTCTAAACCTAACCATTACCAGTTTGGTCCCCATAAGGAGCAGTTAGTCCTCACAATGTAATATTATACCAAACCACACACACAAAAACAAATGACTGTACGTTCTGGTCTACTGTAGGTTTTGAGTGGAAAAAAAATATTCCTCAAAAGCCTCTGAACTTAAAACTGTTGCTGATAAGCGTCAGTGTTTCTATGAGCATGACTCATCACTGATTCTTTTCAAGTGGGTGAAGAAAGGGAACTGAGTGAAGGTTAAAATGAAGTTTCATTCCCACACAAACTGTTTTCTGCAGTTAAGAAGAGTTTTACACACATTTAGACTGCATTCCGGTCAGCCTTCTCATCCTTTTTCTTGTTGGCTGAGCTGTAATTTTCTGCGTCACTATGCCCAAAGGCATGATCTGGCCTTGATAGAGTTGCCTTCAGCGCTCCCCATTTCAGTTCAAATTTCTGGTGTTTAAAGTGATAATCATGCTGTCTAATAGCTCTGCAGACTAAAAAGGCAATTCCAAAATGTTAATAACCATTAAAGTGGTCCATACAGTCTAAATAGCAGTGGTCTCTGTTTTTAGCACATATAGTTTTAAAGCACATCATTTTAAATAGCTTAAGCAGACAATCAGTTTCAACAGTCTTTCTACAAATGCTCCATAGAGAGCATCTTAACACACCACATCACTGCGTGGTATCTTAGCGGCACAGTGGCTCAGAGAAAAGTGCACCAGAGAGTTATCCGCACAGCCCAGATGTGGGCTGCCCTCTTCTCTCACTGGAAGATCTACACAGTTTCCATAGCATAGATAAAGCCCACAACATCTTAAAAGACACATCTCACACTGGACATGATATGTTTGATCTGTTACCATCAGGGAACAGATACAGATCACTCAAGACAAGAACAAACATATTTAACAATAGTTCTTATCTGTCAGCCATACTGAACTTCACAAAATCTGTAAGAAGAACTGCATTTGTGCAATAAGGGACAACTAATGTACAGAAGTCCATCGTTTATCGTGGGAGATTCGTACACTGAAGCCCGGTGATGAGTGAAAAACTGCAAAGTATGAATTGTAGTACAAGTAGGAAGTAGTAGTATATATATCTA
>JBBPBX010049816.1:0-15725 GCA_038048925.1 Garcialebias charrua | reverse complement strand
GTCACTTACGCCAAAAATACACTACACACGTTACGCTCCGCCCCGCTCCGGTCCGACCTCCGCAGCAAATACGCACCCATTATAATCAATGACAGAATTTACACTGGCTCCGCACGGCGGCGGCGAGCTGCGGAGAGCGGACGGCAGTCCGTCAAAATTAGAAATTTTTCTATTTCTGCCGGATGACGGAGCTGTGCCGGAGTCAACTTTTGAAGATTACGTCGCACCAACAGGAAAAGGAACGAGCACAACTTCCGTATTTTATTTGTACAAAAATGCTGTCAAACTATCATTTATGACTATTCTATGACTAAACTATTATATTTATGACTATGACTACGCCTAATAACGCAATACAAGAAATAAATAAATAAAAAAGTATTTTATTCTGAAATGTAAACATCACTTCCTGTTGCTCAAACCATGTAGCTCATTTACGAGAGAAGATCAAGGCAGCAGTCTCTCTACAGTTGTTCTCCATCTTCCACCGAATGAATTGTTTTGTTCTGACTTACTTATTTATCACTTGATTTATCGCGCGATCTCGCACGTGTCTCGGAGCGGCGCATCCAGGCGGACCTGAGCGGAGCGCAGGCAGTGGGAATTGGACTCGCTCAGCTGCGACCTGCGGACCGGAGCGGGGCGGAGCCGCGTGTGGTGTATTTTTGGGGTGAGAACAGGCTGCCTGCGTCGGCTCAAAGCAGGAAGTCACAGCAGAATCCACGGAGCGTGGATGTGAAATATACAATGTAAAATGACTGTTACCACTGCAGCACACACTGGATGTCATTATATTTAAGAATGACTCGGCGAAGAATGTTAACCACAGGCATAACACAAACTCCTTCTTTTTATTTTCTCCAATAAAAGACAAACGTAAAATAAGTTCAACCAGGTGGGACGCGAACCCGCTTCCCCGAGTCAAGATAAAATTAGTTGAAGGCGAACGCTGTAACCATTCGGCCACGGACTTGTATTGGTTATTTTAGGAGTCCACTTTTCCTATAAAGGATTCGCCCCACGTAACATCCAGGCTACACGCAGGAATTACAGAATATTAGTTATATTTTAAAATCCTGGCTACGGGCAAGAGTTAGAGAATATTAGTTATATTTTAATTAAATTCAGCTCGCGCTGAAAGTCAGAAATGCTGTGTATGGGTGCGCGCTTCGTGTTATTTACGTTCTAACATAAGCTGATTTGTAATCAGTTATTAACAAAAATTTAACTCAGAAATAGGGCTGTGCGATATGACGATATATATCGTGGGGACGATAGAAACTAGGGCTGTGCGATATGACGATATATATCGTGGGGACGATAGAAACGTGTCTATCGTGCTACTTTCCTTCTATCGTCTCTATCGTGATAAATAAGAATAAAAAAATAACTGTCGCAAATAAGCTTCATATTGTGGTTTTGCGAGATGACGGCGCGGCTTTATGTTTGACGCACGCGCGGGTTTGCGACACATGCTTTACGTGGTTAAACTCGAGAGCAACAGAGACGCAGGCGCATGAAGCCGGTGTCTCAACCATAGATCTCAACAAGGAGAAAACAGCTGCACACATGCTTTACGTTGTTAAACTCGAGAGCAACAGAGACGCAGGCGCATGAAGCCGGTGTCTCAACCATAGATCTCAACAAGGAGAAAACAGCTGCACAGGCAGCCCAAGAAGAATAACTTTTACCAAAAAGAGGGGGAAGCTCACCTTGTTAGCTTCCATTATTTCGCTCCGCTGAAACTCGGAGACAAAATGGGTCCAGAGGACACGAACCCAGAGTCCAACCGAGTCCGAACTCGGGTCCAGTTAACCAATACAAAACAGACCAGAGACACAACAGAACCGCAATCAAACGCAACGTTTTCTCTTTTCTGTTTCTTGCTTTGTTTACTCAAACTTCAGAGCGGATTTCTTCTTCGTGAGTTTCATTAGCAGCTGTTGTTTTACCGCCACCTGCAGGAAAAATTTGGACCAAAGTAGAAAAGGAGTTGTTTGTTTGTTTGTTAGTTTATTCATTTTATAAAATGAAATACAACAATTAACGTATTCATAATAGAAAAAATAATAATAAAATGAAAGGTAGCAGATGAAGAATAAATCTTATTAAATCTGCTCCTTATTCATCTAATAACAGTTCAAACAATATTTTCTATAATAACAAAATAAGTAAATAACTCAGTCAATTTTCAATTCACATATATCACACATTAAATTAGATTCATTTATATTTTTTTAGCAATTCATTTTTTACCAGTTTCTTAAATACAAGGAATGATTTGGCTTCCTTAACATTTGTCATTTGGCATTAAGTCATTCCATAATCGTACTCCTTGAATTAAGGTAGATCTTAGGTAGATCTAGTTTCTACTTTGGTCCAAATTTCCTTGTTCTTTTTGTTCACATTCTTATAAATGTAACTATCTGTAGTAAAATAATAAAATAAAAAAACTTTGGTCCAAATTTTTGCTGTACACACACACACACACACATCGTGTTGTATATATCGTGATATATATCGTTATCGTGATATAAAAAAGTCCATATCGTGATATATGATTTTTTCCATATCGCCCAGCCCTAATAGAAACGTGTCTATTGTGTACTTTCCTTCTATCGTCTCTATCGTGATAAATAAGAATAAAAAATAACGGTCGCAAAGAAGCTTCATATTGTGGTTTTGCGAGATGACGGCGCTGCTTTATGTTTGACGCACGCGCGGGTTTGCGACACATGCTTTACGTTGTTAAACTCGAGTTCAACAGAGACGCAGCCGGCATGAAGCCGGTGTCACCAGATATCTATGGGTGTCACAACATGGAGAAACAGCTGCGCAGGCAGCCCAAGAAGAAGAACTTTTACCAAAAAGAGGGGGAAGCTCACCTTGTTAGCTTCCATTATTTCGCTCCGCTGAAACTCGGAGACAAAATGGGTCCAGAGGACACGAAGTCCAACCGAGTCCGAACTCGGGTCCAGTTAACCAATACAAAACAGACCAGAGACACAACAGAACCGGAATCAAACGCAACATTTTCTCTTTTCTGTTTCTTTGCCTTGTTTACTCCAGATTCCAGTCAGAGCGGATTTCTTCTTCGTGGGTTTTATTAGCAGCCGTTGTTTTACCGCCACCTGCAGGAAAAATTTGGACCAAAGTAGGTCCAAAGTTGGACCAAAGTTTCTACTTTGGTCCAAATTTCCTTGTTCTTTTTGTTCACATTCTTATAATTGTAACTGTATCTGTAGTAAAATTAAATTAAAAATAAAATCTTTGGTCCAAATTTTTCCTGCACACACACATAGTGTTGTATATATACAACACGATGTGTGTGTGTGTAAAGGAAAAATTTGGACCAAAGTTTTTTTTTATATCGTGATATATATCGTTATCGTGATATAAAAAAGTCCATATCGTGATATTTGATTTTTTTCCATATCGCCCAGCCCTACTCAGAAACACTAATACAGTATATATATTCAGCTAACAAATATTTTTAGCGGCGTCTCCTCTCTTAAAACACTGTAAGCGCGCACACAAGAACTGCCCGCCCACTTCAAGGCGGCTGTCCGCAGAATGCGTAATGAACGGGGGCGGGCCAGTCCGGGCTCTGGGCCAACCAGGGACGTGCTGGGCTGGGCCGTGCAATGCGAAAACGGCTTGTGAGAGAGACAGGGGATACCTGGACAGGTCTCCAGTCTATCAGGCTCCTCTCTTGTGGAACCAACTTCCAGTTTGTGTCCATGAGGCTGACACATTGTCCAGTTTGAAGACTGGGATTAAGACTTTCCTTTTTCATAAATCCTATAGTTAGGGTTGTCTTGTTCTGCTGCTATAGACTTAGACTACTAGAGGACAAACTGACCTCATTTCTTAAATGAATTGTTAAAATTGAATAGTTTTCATTTGATACTATTTCTATCTTAACATGTGATTCTTGACCTGCCATTGTGTATCTGTTCCTACCAAACCCAGCTGGTCGAAGCAGATGACGCTTGTCCTGAGCCTGGTTCTGCTAAAGGTTTCTTCCTCATGAGGGAGTTTTTCCTTTCCACTGTCGCCTTCATGCTTGTTCAAGATGAGAGTTCTGTGATGGAGTTAAACTCAAAGCAGTCTGCTCCTCACATAAATAATGTTAAATTATTATTTTATATATGAATGTTTCTGTTAAATTATTATTTTATATATGAATGTTTCTGTTAAATTATTATTTTATATATGAATGTTTCTGTTAAATTATTATTTTATATATGAATGTTTCTGTTAAATTATTATTTTATACGTATATGAATGTTTCTGTTAAATTATTATTTTATATATGAATGTTTCTGTTAAATTATTATTTTATATATGAATGTTAAACTGAATTGAATGTGTGTCGCTCTGCATGTTGTGGTAGTAGCTGAGAGTTGTCCTCAGGGCGTGCGTTGAGGACAACTCTCAGCTACTACCACCCTAAACTGCAGCACTAGTCATTTTGTTTGGCTGTGGCGGCCATCTTGAATGAAGTTGACTGTAATCAGTTTTTGAGTTTCCATCAGAACCCGTCCGGTGGTTCGAGAGATATTTTGCTAACAGACAGAATTAAAGTGTGTAATGACTCTGGAGTTTAAAGATGAAAGTTTAAAAAAACACTAAAGTTTATAACCACCTGCGGCTGCCGTGTCGGGGTTGTTGGTTCGGTCTCTCTGGGTCGGGTCCACCGGTCGGAATCGACGGTCCACAGTTTTCTCAAACTCTGAGAAGATTTCTTCAGCAGCAGCGCTCAGTCTGTCTCTGATGAGCTGCCTCAGAGGCCGAACCAGAACCAGAACCATTCTGACCCAAACCGAGCGAATGTTCAGCTGAAAAACACGAAAACAAGCGCACGACAGAGCAGCAGCTAAAGCTAATGCTAAAGCTAACACTGCTGCAGAACACCGGAAGTAAGGTTCTTCTTCTACGCCTCTGTCACCGCGCTGCAAAATTTGCAGAAAAGCAAGCCCAAAAAAGCAACTCAACGCCTAAGACAAGCCCAAAAACCCGTCACAAGCCGAATTTATAAGCGAATCATGCAAAATCAAGCCCAGTGTCGCTTGAAATAAGCGGACTTCGCAACTACAATACCGGTATGCTGCTGCGTCTGCGTCAGGTCAGGACTTGCCACCTGCAGCTACCAGTACCTGGTTAAGAACCATGGTGTCCCAAACTCTCCTGACCTTAACCTCAGAGAAAATCTGAGGTATTGTGAAGAGGAAGATGTGATGCACCAGAGCCAACAGAAGAGCTGAAGACCACTTTTTACTGCCATCGTTTTAGTTTACATGCCTTATTTTGTATTATGCACATTCTTTTGTTATGACTCTTATTTTGAAAGGCAAAAGTAGGAAGTGCTTTCCAGCATGTTGCTAGGTAACCAAAGAAAGAAGATATACTTGCTATGAAGACATGATATTAGCAAGCATCTGTACAAAAGTAATTTAAGTTTAAGAAGTTCTTTATTACTCTCATTTCTACCTCAAAAGGAAGGGTCAGCCAGCGAGGTATTTATATGTTATATCATTTTAATGCCAAGATTGTATTCATGACACCGTCTCACTTAAAGGGGACCAAATGTAGGATATATAATTTTTTGTGATGTATCTGTGTGCTATCCAGACCATTTTCAGTCAATTTTATACACAAAATAATGATTAGATAATAAAATATCCCCTTTCTAATTCTGCCAAATTTCACTTCCGTTCAAAACAGGCTGTTTATGATAATGAGCTCGGAAGTGCACGCCCGTCAAAACTCTGTCTCCGCCCTCTGTAACTGCCAGTATCTCAAATCTGTTGTTGTTTTAAAATTAGCCTTTTTTTATTACTTGTTTGACTTACTGTTAGTGCTAGCTTAAAAAATAACTTACCGAAAGCTGTTTGTGTGCGCCGCCATTAGCTGCTCCTTTTTATCATGCCCTCCCGAATCCGAGCTCTTCCTCCTCATTCGGTAACAAACAGCCCGCGTAGCTCCTGCTAGTTGCATGCAGCGCTTTGGTCCACGGTTGCACATCCAATCCAGACAAACGCAAAGAGTGTTTCCAGTTAATTTGTCCATATGAGGCAACCTAACCTCTGACCGGACCGGACCCACACTGTCCTCAAAAGCCAGCAGCTAACTGCAGCCCGATCTCTCCGGAAAAAAAAAAAAAAAAAAAGATGCCGTGACCGGGAAGCGAACCCGTGTCCTTCTGATTACGAGTCCAGTTCACTACCTCTAGACCAAACGGGCAGTTATGCAAAAAGCAGTCTTTCATCGTATAAGAAACAATCACAACCACCTACATTTAGAACGCTGAAGTTTTGATTAGATTTTGATGAAGTGAAAGGTATTCTTAAAATAAATAAGTTGCTAATCTGAAAATATATCGATCAGTGGTGCTTGATGGTACAAACTGTTGTCCCGCGAGTAAGTGTGTGTGTGTGTGCACAGTTTTCTGCCGGCTACGCGTTGGGAGCGATATTACACTAAAAATTGAACTAAAACGTAAAAATAACAATTATAAAGTATTATTATGTCGATGTATATATCTAGTTTCACCCCGATTTCTCCGAAACAAAAGGCTTTAAATAAAAAGGGGGAAAAAAAAACGATGCCGTTGACAGAACGCGAACTCTAGTCTCCTGCATGCCGCTCAAGTGTCGTAACCGCTCGACCAAACTGACAGTTGTGTAAGAGCAGTCCTCCATCATATAAGAAACAAGTCCAAACCGCGAGAGTGTGTGTGCACAGTTTCAACGAGACAGAGTTCATTCAAACAAGGTAATAAAACATTCTGGTTTTACTCAAGATGTGCTGCTGGCTGGAGCAGGGCTGAGCCCATAGCCCCCCCGGGGGCTAAATAAATGAATAAATAAATAAATGACCGCCAGGTCAGTTCCTAAACTGCTCGGCAACCGTGACGTCTTTTATAGTGAAGTGGGTTGAGCCGCACCAGGGGTTGCTAGGTGAGGGGCTGGACTCAGGTTTGGTGTGGGTTGTGGCTGCGGTTTGTGACGTCACAAACCGCAGGAAGTGCAATCGGAGTGTTTCTACCAAAGATAAATAAATATACTTATAGTAAATAAACCACTGGGTGCATTTTTTTGGCCTTAGGACTGTTTCTTTATGAAGTAAATACCCAAATTTGAGTAAAAAACATTAAAAAGTGAATTTTGAATATGTGGTCCCCTTTAAGTTTATGTTGTATTTTTAGTTCGACGGTAGTGTTGGTGTCAGTGACAACGAAAGTGAAGTGTAATAAGAAGATTTACATTAAAACTGACTACACACTAGCAGTTCAACGAATTCATTAATGCTGCAAAGAAGAGGTGGAAGTGACACCACTATCAGAACAACCTGGACACTGAGCAGTGACACAGACTCATGGCTGGTGAGGCACTGTGCAGTTTTTTTTTTATATACGTATAATAAAAAACAGACAAAAAATTATCTCCATGTTTTGGCTTCTGTCTGCCATAGCTTCTTCAGCGCTTTGGATACTTTGGATAGCGTTATTTTCTTCTTTTATAATACATGAACCCTACAGAGTAGTTTATTCACCATTTGATTGGCAGCAGTTAACGGGTTGTGTTTAAAATCTCATATCAGCAATATTTACTGTAGCACACAAAAAAGCACATTTAATTTGGAGAAAAAAATATTTTTGTCTTACCTTTACTTATAAATTAAATTAAACTATAACAAAATCTATTTTTATTTTACAGAAAAGAGCTGTGAGAATTATTACAAGAAAGCCTTATGGTCGTCTATCTAATACTGTATATTATTTAAACAACTCAAAGTACTGAAGTTTAATGATTTGGTGGACTATAATATTTTGTTAGTAATGGAACACTCAAATGTTCAAATGTATTTTGTTAAGAGAGAAAGCTGCTACAGTCTAAAAGGAACTGAAATTTTTGCAAAGCCAAGGTATAGAACTAGTTTGAAGGGACAGTTTATTTCAATACAGGGAGTGGAATTGTGGAATGGTTTGGGAAACGATGTTAAAAATGTAAACTCTGTGCTTATGTTTTAAAATGATCAAAACTAAATTGTTTACAAAATACTAAAACTTTTAGTTAAGTGCTAATGTTCTAGATATTCGTAGATTGTGAAAAGTTACTCTTTTTGCTCTGGAGTCACTTCATTTCACGCTGCATTGCTGCAGTAATCCAGACAAAAGGAGCAACAACTAAGTACTGATGCTGTACATGCTCATACTTTTCAGTTGGCCAACATTTATAAAAATATAGTTTTTAATTTGTCTTAAATAATATTCTACTTTTCTGAAACAGTTTTTAGGGTTTTCATTAGTTGTCAGTTAAAATCATCAACATTAAAAGAAATAAACATTTGAAATATATGTCTGTGTGTAATGAATGAATATAATCCAGAAACACAACAAACCTTTTCATTTCTATGTCGACAACTGACTGATCTACTTCCCCCTCACACTAAACGGTACTTTCTCTATTCAACCTTTGCTGGACTGTCTGTCTTGTATGTCTATAAATCACTAAACAGCTCTTCTTACTGATCTGCTGCAGCTGTAAGTCACCAATGATGTTCTCTCAGAGCAGCAGACCAGTTGCTCCTCACAGTTCCAGGAACCCGTCTCAAGCGCAGAGGGGACAGGACCTTCTCTGTCGCAGGCCCAAACAAGTTGCCTCTGCTTATCAGACAGGCCCCTCCCTCACAGTTTTTAAATCTCGTTTAAAAAAACACTATTATTCCCTGTAATCAAAAAAGGCGTTCAATACAGGATCAACTGGACTTTATTTGTTGCAGAAAACGTTTCGACTTCTGTCCAGAAGTCTTTTTCAATTCTGAATGGAAGCTGTGAGAACGAGAAGTTTTATACAGGCTTCATATGTTGGTGCGTGACTTGTAAGCCTGTATAAAACTTCTCGTTCTCACAGCTTCCATTCAGAATTGAAAAAGACTTCTGGACAGAAGTCGAAACGTTTTCTGCAACAAATAAAGTCCAGTTGATCCTGTATTGAACGCCTTTTTTGATTTCATCATGTCCTGGACGACTGAGAATCTTCACCAGCATATTATTCCCTGTCTTTCAGCACTGTGTGGTCGTGTTGTTGTTGTTGTTGTTCAAGTCAAAGTCAACTTTATTGTCAGAACTGCAATATGTACAGGACATACACAGGATTGAAATTGCGTTTCTCTCAGTCCCTCGGTGCAACAGTAACCATTTAAACACTAAAACACTGAAACATTTAATAAACATAAGCATAAAATAGTAAAAGTGTAACACTGTCCTGAGTTTTTGCATAGTAGTATAAAAGTATGAAAATTTACACCAACACTAAAACACTAAACATTTAATGAACATAAGCATAAAATGAAATAATAAAAGTGTAATACTGTCCTGAGTTTTTGCATAGTAGTATAAAAAGTATAAAAAGTATATCTATAAAATAAACTGAAGGTTCTAGCATTGACATTTGCAAAGAGTGGCACAGCAGCATATGAGTTAATGTACACAGTATATGTATGAGGTAGTTGATGTTGGTATAGAGGCAAAGTGGCATATGCAGTAAGGCACATAAGGCACATTGGGCATCCTTATAAGGCTAGTCAGAGAATACTGTATATGTATCAGCAGTAGTGTAGATATAAAAGTAGTGTAAATGTAAACAGTAGTAATAAATGTAAACAGTATTAATAAATGTAAACAGTGAATGTAAACAGTAGTATGACTATAGGCAGTAATGTAATACAAACATTAGTGCAAATATGAGAAGTAGTGCAAACTGAATGAGCACATGACCGAGAGTTTAGTGAATAACCCGTTTGATGACACAGAGTCCAGTGTTAAAAACTTTGTGTTGTGTGGTAATGTGTGAGAAAGTTTTAGTGTTAAGGCAGTTCAAATGGGAGGGGAGGCAGAGCAGGCAGAGTGTTTAGCATCCTGACTGCCTGATGAACAGAGCTGTCTCTCAGTCTGCTGGTTCGAGCCTGGAGACTCCTCAGTCTCCTCCCTGATGGCAGCAGTCTGAAGCAGCTGTGTAGTGGGTGTGTGGGATCACCTGCCATGCAGTGGGCTTTCCGAGTGAGGCGTTTGCTGTGTAAGTCCTGCAGTGAGGGCAAGGAGGTGCCGACGATCTTCTCAGCTGCTCTCACGATGCGCTGGAGGCTCTTGCGGCAGGATGCAGTACATGCACCAAACCACACCGTGATGCAGCTGGTCAGGACACGTTCTATGGCTCCCATGTAGAAGGTGCACATGATGGGGGTTGGAGCTCCAGACCTTTTCAGCTTGCGGAGAAAGCTGTTGTTTCTACATTCAGTTTCCTGTTATGTAATCTGTTGCTGCGTGCTTGGTCTGTCTGTCCCTGTACTGCACTTTGGTGTGCACTGTCACTGTTTAAAGTGCTTTATAAATAAAGTGGTATACTGTACTGTACTATAAAAGTTTCATTTTTTGAATGGAATTACTGAACTAAATCAACTTTTTCATGATATTCTAATTTTATGACCAGCAGCTGTAATGTGTGTATATACAGTATATACATATATATACAGTAAGTACCTCCACTGACGTTATATACCATTTATTGTATCTTTAAAACAGCAGCTGTTACCAAAGTGCTTAACAATAAGATGGAAGCAGTAAAAATATAAAGATATAATTAAAAGCAACAAAATGAAAACCATTTTTCTTTCGGCTGCTCCCTTCTTCAGGGTTCGCCACAGCGAGCCGTCGCACAAAGACTTTGCAGTTATTTTTATGCCGAGCTACCACAGCCCTCTGTGTGGAGCAGAGAGCTGCATCCAGGGCGTGAAGGAAAACGTGTGAATGAGAGGGAGACAGCAAAGGGTCAAACATGTTTTCAAGCAGGAAGCAGTACCAGCAGTCCGTCCTCCTATCTTATGTAAACGGTAAATGGACAGGACTTATTGCATCTTTTTATCTTATTGAAACACTCAAAGCTCTTTACAACAATCTGTCCTCATTTACTCATTCATACAACATCTACTAGATCTATAATCAGAGTTTTATCACATTCATAAACTGATGAGACACACATCAGAGGCCATGAGGGGTTCAGTGTCTTGCTCAGGGATACTTCGGCATGCGACTGCTGGTGGAATCAAACCACCAACTCTTGCATTGGAGGATGACTGCTCTAACCACTCGGCCACAGCCGCCCAGCATGTATGAATGGTGCTCATTGACTTTTTCTATTCCTATAAATATCTGGGTATCCTGGTCGATTCACATCTCTCTTTTAAACTCCACGTGGAAAACCTAGTGAAGAAACTGAAAGTTAAACTGGGTTTCTTTTTCAGAAACAGATCATGTCTAACACTGAATGTTAGGAAACGCCTTGTATCTGTGACTTTCCTTCCCTCCATTGATTACGGTGACATTCTCTACATGAATGCTCCTACAAGCACCCTGCAGATGTTGGATGTTGTCTATCATGGTGCACCCTGCAGATGTTGGATGTTGTCTATCATGGTGCATCCTGCAGATGTTGGATGTTGTCTATCATGGTGCATCCTGCAGATGTTGGATGTTGTCTATCATGGTGCATCCTGCAGATGTTGGATGTTGTCTATCATGGTGCATCCTGCAGATGTTGGATGTTGTCTATCATGGTGCATCCTGCAGATGTTGGATGTTGTCTATCATGGTGCATCCTGCAGATGTTGGATGTTGTCTATCATGGTGCATCCTGCAGATGTTGGATGTTGTCTATCATGGTGCATCCTGCAGATGTTGGATGTTGTCTATCATGGTGCACCCTGCAGATGTTGGATGTTGTCTATCATGGTGCATCCTGCAGATGTTGGATGTTGTCTATCATGGTGCATCCTGCAGATGTTGGATGTTGTCTATCATGGTGCATCCTGCAGATGTTGGATGTTGTCTATCATGGTGCATCCTGCAGATGTTGGATGTTGTCTATCATGGTGCATCCTGCAGATGTTGGATGTTGTCTATCATGGTGCATCCTGCAGATGTTGGATGTTGTCTATCATGGTGCATCCTGCAGATGTTGGATGTTGTCTATCATGGTGCATCCTGCAGATGTTGGATGTTGTCTATCATGGTGCATCCTGCAGATGTTGGATGTTGTCTATCATGGTGCATCCTGCAGATGTTGGATGTTGTCTATCATGGTGCATCCTGCAGATGTTGGATGTTGTCTATCATGGTGCATCCTGCAGATGTTGGATGTTGTCTATCATGGTGCATCCTGCAGATGTTGGATGTTGTCTATCATGGTGCATCCTGCAGATGTTGGATGTTGTCTATCATGGTGCATCCTGCAGATGTTGGATGTTGTCTATCATGGTGCATCCTGCAGATGTTGGATGTTGTCTATCATGGTGCATCCTGCAGATGTTGGATGTTGTCTATCATGGTGCATCCTGCAGATGTTGGATGTTGTCTATCATGGTGCATCCTGCAGATGTTGGATGTTGTCTATCATGGTGCATCCTGCAGATGTTGGATGTTGTCTATCATGGTGCATCCTGCAGATGTTGGATGTTGTCTATCATGGTGCATCCTGCAGATGTTGGATGTTGTCTATCATGGTGCATCCTGCAGATGTTGGATGTTGTCTATCATGGTGCATCCTGCAGATGTTGGATGTTGTCTATCATGGTGCATCCTGCAGATGTTGGATGTTGTCTATCATGGTGCATCCTGCAGATGTTGGATGTTGTCTATCATGGTGCATCCTGCAGATGTTGGATGTTGTCTATCATGGTGCACTAAGATTCATAACTGGTTGTGATTATCGTACCCACCACTGCACCCTGTATTCACTGGTTAACTGGACATCATTAACTTCACGCAGACTCTTCCACTGGTACATTTTCATCTTTAAATCACTTCTTGGTCTGCTGCCCTCATACATCTCCTCCTACATGTCTTTGCGTGAGTGCAGCTACAGCGTGCGCTCTCAGGACATGGGATGGAGGCTTGTTCTATGTTCGTTGTTGTTGTTGTGCCCAAAAAATAATAATTTGTTTAAAAAAAAAGAGAGGACTGAGATGGTTTGGACATGTCTAGAGGAGGGACAGTGGTTTGGACATGTCCAGAGGAGGGACAGTGGTTTGGACATGTCCAGAGGAGGGACAGTGGTTTGGACATGTCCAGAGGAGGGACAGTGGTTTGGACATGTCCAGAGGAGGGACAGTGGTTATATTGGAAGAAGGATGTTAGAAATGCAGCTGCCAGGAAAAAGACAAAGAGGACACACCAACCCAGAGCCGAGTGTCGTCAGCGTAACGCTGAACAGAGACGCCACGTCTCCTGTTGGAGATCCTCACTTCAGGACACACCAGAACCAGATGAGTCAGAGAGTCAGAGAGTCTTTATTGTCATTTGCACCGCATGTGGTACATGAGATGAAAACGAGATTATGTACACGAGGTCCCAGTTACATCCATTCAGAGTCCATTCAGAAGGAGAGGTGGGGTTCTGAACAATGAACATCTTACCTGCAGTGGATCACTCTCTGAGCTCAGTTTGTTTCATTCTGAACTAGCTGACAATTTAATGTTTAGTCTGAGCAGAGCCACGACAGCTGCTAACATTTTTTTATAAACCTTCTGAAAGTATTCCTGCTACAGCTAGCTGCTGCTGCTAAATAACTCATGTAATGTGTTCATGCTCACATGAAAGTTCTGGTTTCTCTCAGACTGTTAGTTCTGCTCCAAACTGACATCGTTCAGAATCAGAATAAGTTTTATTATCATTGTACCGAGATACAGCGAGAACTCAAGATTTATCTACAACAGGTAAGATATTAACACACCCAAACTTCAAAATGTTCAAACTATTTGTTTAGTTCAGCAGATTTTGTTTGTCTCCAGTGTCTGACGGACGACCTGGACTGGAAACAGACTTGTTTTTGGTCGAGAGAGAAAATCTTCTAACGCTTCACTGGATCTCCTGCAGCTGCTCCAACATGCATCACAAATAAAAACATTTAAAGCTTTAAACTCTGCAGGTTTATGGAGCTAGATTTTTGGGTTCTGTGTGAGCAGATACAGAAAAACACAATTTATGACATTTTATAAGAAACAGTTTTCTGCTCATCGTTTCTCCACTGGGACTCGACTGACGCGTGAATGGGACTTCTTGTGTTTCTTCAGAGCCGAGGCGTCCTTGTACCTTTTCTCGCAGATGCTGCAGGTGTACGGTGTCTCGCCCGTGTGCGCTCTGACGTGGGAAGTTAAAGTTCCTCTCTCTGTGAAACTCTTTCCACATGTCTGACACGTGTACGGCTTCTCTCCCGTGTGAGTCCTCACGTGGGCCGTCAGGCGGCTGCTCGTGATGAAACTTTTCCCACAGGTTTGACAGGAATACAACTTTTCAGCCGAGTGGACGGCTAGATGTCTCTTAAAGGCCGAGGAGTCGGTGAATCTTTTCCCGCAGGTGAAACACAGGTAGGGCTTCTCACCTGTGTGTGTTCTCGTGTGAACGGTTAAATGATCACTCTGAGTGAAGCTCTTCCCACACGTGTGGCAGCAGAACGGCCTCTCGGCTGTGTGCGTTCTCATGTGGACCATCAGGTTTCCGTTCTGGGTGAAGATTTTCCCGCAGATCTGACAGGAGAACAGTTTCTCTCCGGTGTGGCTCCTCATGTGGATGGTCAAACTTCCGTTAAGGGCGTAGCTCCTCCCACACATCTCACAAGAAAATGGCTTCTCGCCCGTGTGAGTCCTGGCGTGGACCAGCAGGCTTTCCGTACATTTAAAGCCTTTCCCGCATGTCTGGCAGGAGTGCGGCCTCTCCTCTGTGTGCGTTCTCAGGTGGCGCGTTAACGTTTTACTGTGGCGGAAGCCTTTCCCACATGTTCTGCAGGAGAACGGCTTCTCTCCGCTGTGGATTTTATAGTGATTGTTTAAGGACTGAGTAGTGTTTAAGATTTTCCCACAGGTACTGCAGGCGTACGGCTTCCTGTCCCTCTGCCCATTAACGTGAAGTTTTAAACCTTTGCGACTTTTCTTTGGCTTCAGATCTGAGTTTCTTCTTGATCTGTTTAAAGGTTTTCTTCCTCGTGGGTTTTGGTTCTCAGATGCAGGAACGCTGTAAGAAAGGGTCCGGTTGGGTTCTGGTTCCCCTGGGTCAGTTTCATTATGAGTAAAAGTCTCGGTCTCGTGGAACATGATGAGCTGCTCTTCCTCCTGGCTGCAGAGTTCCCCTGGTTCTTCTTTGACCTGCGGAGGGTCCAGGTTCTGACTCCTGTGTGGGTCACGGAGATGCTCCTCCTCACAGACGTGCTGCTGAGGAAGGTCTGCAGAAACAGGAACCAACAGAAAACTGTCACTGACGTCGTGAATAATAAGAACAATCACTTGTGTTGTCATGCTCACACTTCCTCCTCAGTTTGGACTTTTCCTCCTGAAGTCCAAAATAAATCAGTGACATGCAAACAGGAGTTTCTAACATTTAAATATTTGTGGTTCTGAAAGAAAAAGAAAAGTGAATGTGGGAACCAAACTGGTTTAAAGGTGCCCTGTTGGTTTCTGAAAATGAACCATGTAGACTCGTGGTCTGCAGACGCAGGCAGGAGGAAGATCTCTGAGGAGTCTTCAGCTTCTTAAGAACAGAAATTCTGAATTCTGGCAGCGGTTTGTGTTTTCAACGTGCACATGGAGGTTTATGAAGGTCATGACCCGGGTCTCTGTGAGCGCCAGCTGCTCGTTAACCTCAGAGATCATCCGGTTAAACTCAACGATTC
>JBBPBX010049815.1:8672-25207 GCA_038048925.1 Garcialebias charrua | reverse complement strand
TACAAAAAATACAGCACTTTTATGTGTTTTTAGATGAAGTGTGTTAGCTAACCATTTGGAAACAAGTTTCTGAGCATGTTTATGAACTAGTATGAACATTTGTGATGAAAAACGAGTGTTCGTAGTAGCGCTAGCATGAATTTTCCGACTTACGACCGAAAATCCGGACTTACGAGCGACACGTGTTTCGGGTTCCGACGCACAAGATTTCGTGTTACGAGACAGTCGTAGGAACGGAACTCGCTCGTAAGTCGGGGACTACCTGTAGTCTACTTGTTGGAATTGTGTTAATGTCAGTGGAATACAGGATGCTGTATGGGTGAGTTTCTCTTTGGTTTATTGTTTGTTTTTGATAGTTGTAGAGCTGTCTGGAACCTCATGTCACTTTAAGCCACAACTAATCTTTACAGGTGAACCTCTTCAGTCTTTTCTCTGACACTGAGCTCTGTGTGACCATGTTGCTCCTTTATTTCCCTCATATTGTGTCTATCTAAGCCTAAAGGGATGAGCATACTCTGTCCAAAGCCGAACAGTTGACACGCAGTCACATGGTTGCGGTACGTTCGTTTTTGCACAATCCTTTCATAGCCTATACACAACCCCCCCGATGCAGTATACGTCACCGCACAGGTTTCTTCCCTACAGAGTCTCCCCACTTGTCCCTGCATCCGCTGTTTGGCCACAAATCTGTCATGAAGATAGCGCCACACTTTACAGCAAACAGACTCCTCCATACACAACGTCTGCACGATCTCTATCCAAGAGTTTTTGATGTGTTTGAAGAGTCGTACCTCTGAATGTCCAAGCGAGTTTCCACATTGACGAACGCACCCACAAACTTCCCACCAATCACGCAATACTTGGCGCACACGCCTGTGAGGAAAAAGTTCAGTCAAGGCCTTGTGCTGAGAAGCTGCTCTACGAAGAAAATGACACCATTTTCAACACGCAACTATGACAACAAGAATGCAGGGCCCTTACGTATTGAAACTTTTTTAAAAAGTGTGACTCAAATGGTTCTGAACCGTGTTAAGGCCAAAACACTATAACGGTAGTTCAGACGGATGTATTGTCAATTATACAGAAAAATCAGCAGACCTGCTGATGTCCTGTTTGTGTGTATGACATGACTATGTGTCTCTATGTGATGTGGGTAAGTGACTTCCTATTTCAAAATGTTTTTGGGTGTTCATTTTACCACCAACTGTGAACAGAGGCTTCAGATCTGACCATAACATTCAAAACAGTTTGCTAATAGCAAATGTGAAGAGGCCCAGAGTTGGAAACACACACTAACAGCACACATTCACCCATATTAACAGCCAACAGAACCAACCCTTCACCCAGTGCATATTCCACACTTGATCATGCTATTGTAAATCCCACTTCTCCCACCTCAGATTTAGTCAAATGACAATGCTGCAAATCAATTTCCCTACGGGGACAAATAAAGCTATCTATCTATGGAAAACCATTTCTATGACTTTTGGATCCAGCCACTGGAATATCTTAGCTGGTGTTGTTTTATTACCGGAGCCTGTTTCGACTAACAAAACTTGTTGATACCAAAGTGTTGTGTAAGGGTATACCACAAGGTTTCATCACTGGATTGTATTGTTTATAGACGATTGAAAATTAGTTTGGAAGGAGCTGGCAGAGTCTCCTGTTGAAGATTTACTGGCTTCCTGCTCCCTCCCTGCTGTTGTGACAGTTGACGCCTTATCGCTGCTGAGCACAGTACACATCAGGAATGCATCTCCACACATTACTGGGTCTATCCGATCTTTAACTTGGGGCTTCGCAGCAGAGCACCGGCTCTGGACTGTTTATATCCCGGCTGTTTAATTCCCATTGGCTGCAGAGCTGAGCCTTCTTACATCGCATCCACATTTCTGCCTACTCACTTATCTTCTCTAAACACTCTTCTAATTTGTGTGCGTTAGACGGATTCCAAGGTGAACGGTACGACGCTGTCCTCTCCTTCCACCTCCTCTCAGCGCTCCGACTCCTCCCTACCTCTGCTCCGTGTGGCTGCCAGCCAAACTACTGATACAATGGGTAAGAACAGACTCTTCGAGGTACTTTCTGAAATGTTCAGCTATGCTTTAAGAACCCAATGGGAATTCAAATATAATTTATTTTCACAATCACATTGGAAAATGTTATTCTCTGGATCAGCACTTTGGCTCCTTTTATGCTTTTCTGTTTGCTGTTCACTTCTAAAGCATGACCGTATTGTATCTAGAAATACAAGAAGCTGCTACACATACACAAAATTAAATAATTCTACTGTTTTCAGGTGATGATGAGCTGTCCAGCCCGTCCCAAGATGCATTGGGTTTGGAGGAAGTGATGGAACAGCTCAACAACACTTTTCCCCACAGCCAAGGTATAGAACGCTGAATTCAATGGGTCAGCCATTTCCTGCCTTTTTCTGTTACCACGACATCAGCTTTGACAACGTCTCCAAAAGTGTAGACACATATACATGATAAATTCAGATTTGAAAAAAGTAAGCAACTTATGTCTTTGATTAATATATAATTATCAACATACAACTTGGGTGATTATCTCTATACTGTACAGGGTCAAATACTGTATATACATACATTCACCTCATTTTAGGTTCTCAAATGTCTTAACTTCACAGGGCCCACTAACTTCTTCTTGATCATCATTGACTCCTGCTGGTCGTTTGTCTTTATTGGCATAAGCTGCAGTTGTTGGATTGCTCAGTACTCGGAACAATGGGAAAGTCCAAGGAACTCAGTAAAGGTCTATCTAATGGGGAGAATTGCAGATGTACAGAAGTTGGGGGGAAAAGTTTCTTGGAGCCATTTCCAGTGTTTCCCCTAGGTCACTTGCTTTGGTAGGGCACTCTTCTCTTCAGGGTTTTTTGTTGGAGACACATCTGTTGCGCACTAGCTTAGCACCAGCAGTTGTCATCTGAAGAGGTGGAGGGGACTGTGGGCGAAGAACATTTCAGTAGGCAAGGTGCTTGATTGTGTTGACAGGGCGGAGCACCCTCCTTGGATAACGGTAGGGGAAACACTGCATTTCTAAACCACTTTGGATATCAAAATCATCAGTTTGAATAATTTTAGATAAGGTTATTGAATGTGTCATCACTTCAACGCGATCTGGAAGAAGATTCACAACTGTAGCCCTCATATGAGAGGAAATTGGCTTAAATGTTCAGTAACAACCCAGGAACCATCAGGCTCAAGTCTGCCATGTACCGAAAACTGCTGGAACACCAGCGTACCTGTCCATTGTTAGACCAGTTTTACATCACTGTACTGGACCCCTGAGGGGACCAAGAAAGAAGATCCTGCTCCAACAGTGACCCCTTCAAGTTGGACTGAAATTAGCAGCTGACCAGATGGACTAACCAAATGCCATCTAGACAGAGCTTTATAGTCAGATAAGACAAAGATTGAGTTATTGGCCACAAAGACAAGAATTATGTTTGGAGGGCTCAAAAGTGAGATTTTCAACTCTGAAGCTTGGTGGTAGAACCAAGCTGTTGTACTGGTGTATTCCACAGAGTGAATGAAATTATGGAAGACTACCTCTAAACTTTTCATCCTCACTCAAAATCAACAGCTAGACAAATTTGGACACCACTAGGTTCCAACAGGACAGTGGTCCCAAAAACCAACCAATTTAAATCAATCCATCCATCCATTATCTTGCACTTATTCCAAAGTCGGGTTGTGGGGGCAGCAGCTTGAGCAGAGAGACCCAAACATCTCTTTCCACAGCCACCTCTTCCAGCTCTTCTGGGAGGATTCCAAGGCATTCCCAGGACAATCGAGAGACATAGTCTCTCCAGCGTGTCCTGGGTCATCCCTGGGGTCTCCTCCCAGTCGGACATGTCAGAAGCACCTCCCTAGGGAGGCACCCAGTGGGCATCCTTACCAGATGCCCGAACCACCTCAACTGGCTCCTCTCGACATGGAAGAGTAGTGGTTCTACTCTGAGTCTCTCCCGGATAACTGAACTTCTCACCCCATCTCTAAGGGAGACATTTTAAATTACTCTACCAATTCTGCCTAGAAGAGTTGTCAAATTTCAGTCAGGATTCTACCAGAAACGTATCCAGTGTTTCTTGTAACACTATACTGTACAAGGAGGGTGCCCTGCCCGGTCAACAGAACCAAGCGCCCTGCCTACCAAAATGTCCCTCACCCCCGACAAATGCCAGCACTGACACAGCACCAAGCTAGTGGCACGCAATTCATATGCGCTAGCTAAAAGGCTACAGCAGTAGCGCTCTGTCTCCCCTGTTGACACCCCCAGACAGATGAGCGCCCTGCCAAGGTAAGTTACATTGTTGTAGATAGAACAAGCCTGTGATTCGGTGATTGAGGTGCAGCTTGCTGAAGGAAATTTTACCAAATAGTGGGAGGAGCATAATTTTTACTTTCTGTGGGTTAGAGAAAAGCTACAATAAATTCAAACCTGTACACCCTGTTTTTTGCTTTTCAACGAAATCATTGAAGTTGTAGGTTGTATAATTGTTCCACCCTGGAAATAGATGTTCCGAATTGTTCATCAAAACTGCCAAATTACTGACTGTCAGGTCCCATGATGAATGGATGTAAACTTTAGACTGCATACTTAAACACAGCAATACTTTTAGCCACTTTCCAGTGTCTGTATTACCAATCAAAGGATGACTTTTACCTTTTCTTTCCTGTCTTTTTCTTCCTTACCTCCTTTTTTCCATGAACCAGGAGGGAGAAGGGGATATCCATGAGAGGTTAGTGGCTCTGTCGTCTCTCCCCCCCATGTTCTCATTTCACTCTTTGTCTTTAGAGCATGTTTGTACTGCAGTCAAACCACCTTTGTTCTAAGTCACTGTCTGCAGTTTAGCCATGTCTCACAAGTAAATGAATGTTTTGACGCCAACAGGGATAACTTGCACAAATAACGCTTTGTATTCCAGTCAAGCAAATTTACTACCAAGCAATTCAGTAATACCCGTCTCCTGGTCAACTGAGTTTACAGAAACTGTCTTTTAGTCTCTTTTGCTTTCAATGAAAGAGTTGTTCCATGGGTCAGAGGTCATAAATTTCTGGGTTTGACATGTTTTTGATCAACAAGTCTTTGTTGCTTCTGTTCTGACTTCATAATCAACAGCCTTGCATTGTATTATCCCTGCTTCTCAGGCTTGTTTCCTTTTGTTGTTGTTGTTGTTGTTGTTGTTGTTGTTGTTGTTGTTGTTGTTGTTGTTGTTGTTTCTGACTTCAATTGTAATTGGAATGGTTATGTTTCAGTTAAACTACAATGTTAAAGGGGACCACATGTAAGTATTTAAAAATTTTATGTTATGTCTGTGTGCTATCTTGACAATATTAATTCATTTTAATACACAAAATAATTCTTAGATAATTAATTATACCCTTTTTAATTCTGCCAGTTTTAACTTTCGTTTTGAACGACCGGTTTCTGATAGAAGTTCTGAAGTCCACGCCCTTCAACGATCTGTTTACGCCCTCTGCACAGCCAGTATCTGTAATGTGTTGTTGTTTTAAAATTAGCTCGTTTTTTATTACTCATTTGACTTACTGTTAGTGTTAGCTTAAGATAACTTACCGAAACCCGTCTGAGCGCGCCGCAGTTTGCTGCTCCTTTTAGCATGAGACCACCCGAATCCGATGCTAATGTTAGCTTGTTCCTCTTCCGGTTTTCGCCAGCTCCGCTCGTTGCACGCGGAGACTTTGAGAGTTATCGCTGTTCCAGTCAAGACACACAAAGTTCACCAAGTGTCTCCCGTAAATTAATCGGTAAAGAGAAGGTCCTCGCTGTTGCGAGGCTTCTGCCAGGCTGCTGCGAGGCTGCACAGTTGAAGCTCCGCTCCATCGCGCCAGAAGAGGGGCTCGTTGACGCCGGTCCCTACGTCGGGGGTCTGCTCGTTTAATTTTTGCCGGCTGCGCGTTTGGAGCGATCGCAAATACACTAAAAATTGAACTAAAACATAAAAATAACAATTATACTTTATTTATAAAGCCATTTAAAAAACCACAGCTGCAACAAAGTGCTGTACACATGAAATTAATAACATATAAACAAAAGATGAGATGAAATCATGAAAAACAACAGTCATGTGTTTAATACAGAAGTGGGTTGAGCCTAACCAGGGGTTGCTAGGTGAGGGGCTGGACTCATGTTGGGGTGGGTTGTCCTCGCGCCTGTGACGTCACAAGCGCGATTGACTTCCAGTTTATTTCAAAAACGAGCCGTTTTTATCACAGTAAAATAAATCTACTTAGAGTAAATAAACCACTGGGTGCATTTTTTTGGCCTTTGGACTGTTTTTTTATGAAGTAAATACCCAAAGTTGAGTAAAAAAACATTAAAAAGTGAATTTTGAATGTGTGGTCCCCTTTAATGTTTAGGATTGCACTTTTAAGTTGGATTGAAGTGTACCTCAGCCCAACATGTACCATGTACAGTGTTTGCAAGAAAAAAAAGACAGTTTTGTAAAGACAGATGTGGCTTCTGAAGGTAATAGTTGTAGCTTCAAAACAAAAGGAATACAGGGAGTCCCCGACTTACGAACGAGTTCCGGACCGAAGGACCATTCGTAACCCGATTTTGACGTAAGTCGGAACCCATAGCACGTGCGTTCGTAAGTCCGGATTTTCGTTCGTAAGTCGGAAAATGTATGCTAGCGCTGCGCCAAACACCCGTTTTTCAACACAAACGTACATACTGGTTCATAAACATGCACAGAACTTTGTTTACAAACGGTTAGCCAACACACTTTCATCTTAAAACACCTAAAAACACATACAGTGCTGTATTTAATGTACAACTGTACTGTTCGTAGGTCCGTTCGTAAGTCCGAGTTGCCGTAGGGCGAGGGCGACGTAACTCGAGGACTCCCTGTACATGGCGTACACCACTTTTCCGAGTTATTTAAACAAGTTTAAACTGAAGTATTCAATACGGCTTAAGGACGTTCTATACTGGATCCAAAGCCGAGAAATTGGCTCTCATTGACTTCTCGACACAAGGCCCGGGCTGAAGTTTTTCTCATGGGGTATGCGCAAAGTATTGTGTAGGGGCCCCAATTTCCTTAATTTTGGAAAATCGGAAATAAGCCGTTAGTTACATGAGAAACCTATTTTGCAGATTTTTTGTTTTGTTTTGTTTTAACAACAATTGTCTGAACTTCCTTTATATTTCTGAGCACTACCTCATGGCCAGTTAAAACAAGTTTGTATTGTTTCTGGATATTGTTCAAGGGTATGTTTTTCAATAAAATAAGATTGGAAAATTTAAGGTGCATTGTGACCTTAAAACACCTTACACTTACAGTGTCGCTTATCAAACAAAATCGGTATTTGCCAAAATCGGAATCAGCCGGTCAGGCGTTTTAGAGGTCGGTGATGGGCCAGAAAACTGCAGTTGTTGCACCCCTAGTATTGTGCAATTGGTCAGTTGGACACAAAAGAGGATTCAGTTTGCCGAAAAGTGTGGCGTTTTCTTCTTGACACATTTGTAACAACCCAAACAGTCGATGCAGGAATGCGGTGAAGACCTCGGCGGAAATAAACCTGTGCTGGCGCTGTATATCACTCTTCAGTGGGCGGGCATTCTTGCAAAGCACCAGAAGACAAGCACCAGATTGGTTTCGGATGTAGTATAAAACAACCTTTAGTGATTTAATGTGCCGTTTGGCTGTACCGGCCCATGCCCATACACCTAACAAGGTGTAAGAACAATGTCGTTCAATGCATCTGTCGTCAAAACCCTGATTCACCAATGATCAGGTGTAGTCTTCATCAAATGTATTACAAAACTTTGAAGAACAGCCAGACTCACAGAGTCAGTGCATCACAAGTACAGAACGTATTCATGCCGTTCCCTGTCTGAGTTCTGACTCGTTCTAACTTCCTGAAATGAATTTATTAGTTTTATAGAAACTCGTCTTAGAGGCGTTGAAGAATTGTGGAAAATGAGCAGATCTCAACGACTTCCGGGGAATAAATCACATGTCTACCATAACATTAAAAAGTCTCGAACAAACAAAAAACTGATTAACCGTGACCTCTCCGCGGTCTTCTTACATATATTAAAGGGGACCAAATGTAGGATATATAATTTTTTGTGATGTATCTGTGTGCTATCCAGACCATTTTCAGTCAATTTTATACACAAAATAATGATTAGATAATAAAATATCCCCTTTCTAATTCTGCCAAATTTCACTTCCGTTCAAAACAGGCTGTTTATGATAATGAGCTCGGAAGTGCACGCCCGTCAAAACTCTGTCTCCGCCCTCTGTAACTGCCAGTATCTCAAATCTGTTGTTGTTTTAAAATTAGCCTTTTTTTATTACTCGTTTGACTTACTGTTAGTGCTAGCTTAAAAAATAACTTACCGAAAGCTGTTTGTGTGCGCCGCCATTAGCTGCTCCTTTTTATCATGCCCTCCCGAATCCGAGCTCTTCCTCCTCCTTCGGTAACAAACAGCCCGCGTAGCTCCTGCTAGTTGCATGCAGCGCTTTGGTCCACGGCTGCACATCCAATCCAGACAAACGCAAAGAGTGTTTCCAGTTAATTTGTCCATATGAGGCAACCTAACCTCTGACCGGACCGGACCCACACTGTCCTCAAAAGCCAGCAGCTAACTGCAGCCCGATCTCTCCGGAAAAAAAAAAAAAAGATGCCGCGACCGGGAAGCGAACCCGTGTCCTTCGGATAACGAGTCCAATTCACTACCTCTAGACCAACCGGGCAGTTATGCAAAAAGCAGTCTTTCATCGTATAAGAAACAATCACAACCACCTACATTTAGAACGCTGAAGTTTTGATTAGATTTTGATGAAGTGAAAGGTATTCTTAAAATAAATAAGTTGCTAATCTGAAAATATATCGATCAGTGGTGCTTGATGGTACAGACTGTCGTCCCGCGAGTAAGTGTGTGTGTGTGCACAGTTTTCTGCCGGCTGCGCGTTGGGAGCGATATTACACTAAAAATTGAACTAAAACGTAAAAATAACAATTATAAAGTATTATTATGTCGATGTATATATCTAGTTTCACCCCGATTTCTCCGAAACAAAAGGCTTTAAATAAAAAGGGGGAAAAAAAACGATGCCGTTGACAGGATGCGAACTCTAGTCTCCTGCGTGCCGCTCAAGTGTCGTAACCGCTCGACCAAACTGACAGTTGTGCAAGAGCAGTCCTCCATCATATAAGAAACAAGTCCAAACCGCGAGAGTGTGTGTGCACAGTTTCAACGAGACAGAGTTCATTCAAACAAGGTAATAAAACATTCTGGTTTTACTCAAGATGTGCTGCTGGCTGGAGCAGGGCTGAGCCCATAGCCCCCCCGGGGGCTAAATAAATGAATAAATAAATAAATGACCGCCAGGTCAGTTCCTAAACTGCTCGGCAACCGTGACGTTTTTTATACTGAAGTGGGTTGAGCCGCACCAGGGGTTGCTAGGTGAGGGGCTGGACTCAGGTTTGGTGTGGGTTGTGGTTACGGTTTGTGACGTCACAAACCGCAGGAAGTGCAATCGGCCCGTTTCTATCTAAGATAAATAAATCTACTTAGAGTAAATAAACCACTGGGTGCATTTTTTTAGCACTAGGACTGTTTTTTTATGAAGTACATACCCAAAGTTCAGTAAAAAAAACATTAAAAAGTGAATTTTGAATGTGTGGTCCCCTTTAAAAGTTCTGGCAATGATTCAGTTACCTAAAGTAATAAAATGATTATATAGGTACCAGTAATAATATAGTAAAATAATGTTAAAAATACCAGGAATCAGATTAGTAAATGATACATATACAGTACTGTATTTTCATCACGCATCACCTTATCCCATTCCTAACATACCTTCATGGGGTATGTGAGGACCGTAGCACCTTTCTGTCGGTGCATGCCCACTCTTAGTTGGCGTTCAGCTGTCAATCGTCCTCTTCTGTCTCCTCAGGTCCCCACATCAGCAGTTTGTTCCACATGGCCGACGATCTGGGCCGCGCCATGGAGTCACTGGTCAGCGCCATGACTGATGAGCAGAGCACCCTGCTGCAGCGGGCTCCACCTTTTTGATCCCGTCCACCCTCCCCCAACCTACATATCGCATGTTTTTTCTAGTCAAAACAACTGGATCGAAACTGTTTACACAGAGAATATAACGTCTATTTTTGTGAAGGATTGCAGTTGAATCAAGTACAAAAAATATATATATACTAAGAAAATTTTCTGTAGTTTCTTAAAACATCCCGAAGTTGTTGGTTTTTAATCTTCTATGCAACTGTATAAAACGAGCGGTGTGGGGAATCAAAGGTACACGTTTATCTGTCTAACTGGAGAAAACAAGCATTTCTCACAAAGGTTTTCATTTTTTTAAAGGTCATCGTCTTTGTGTGTGTGTGTTTGAGTGTGTGTGTTAGGTGCTCCCTACTATTTTATTTTTATTTTATTTGGGAGAGACAAGGTCAAATCAGCTAAACGCAGTCTAAGTTACCCTAAAAACAATCTCACAAAACACAAACCTTAAAAATATAGACTTTATTTCTTAAATTGTAGCTTTTAGTTGAATCATATCATAACTGCAGTTATGATTAAAAGAAACCTAACCCACTGTTCTAAAGTTTAGCATATTTGGACATAATAAAATTGATCTGGTCTGTATCAGGTTCTAACATCTAACCTCAAGTGCACAGAAACACAACAGATTTCACCGTCTTTTAATTACGAAACTAAAACAAAACCCGAACAGAAAAGCCGTTATGAATTTCGTTCAGCAGCTCGTAGAGCCTCAAGCATCAATAACGTCAGTAACATTTTCTAGATCAGGAGTTCTGGGGGTCCTCCCCATAAAGTACCGTATTTTTCGACGTATAAGTCACTTTTTCTCATTAATTTGTCAGTCCTGCGACTTGCATGTCGAAGCGACTTGTATACGTTGTTTTATTTTTCATATTCATAACGCGGTTTTTGACTGATGCTTTAAATTTCAAAGCACTGCAACAGCGAGTCTTCCCGTGCACATTCACTTCACTCAGCTGGTGAAGGCGGAGGAACGCTGGAGAGCTAGCGGCTACAGCTGCGATGGATGGATGGTGCCGTGCCACCCAGGCAAAATGAAGCTGTTTTGACAATTAAATACAGGGGGTCCCCGACTTACGAGCGAGTTCCGTTCCTACGACTATCTCGTAAGACGAAAATCTCGTACGTCGGAACACGAAACACGTGTTCTCGTAAGTCCGGATTTTTGGTCGTAAGTCGGAAAATTTATGCTAGCGCTACTACGAACACTCGTTTTTCAACACAAACGTTCATACTAGTTCATAAACATGCTCAGAAACTTGTTTACAAACGGTTAACTAACACACTTTCATCTAAAAACACATAAAAGAGCTGTATTTTTTGTATGTTCCTTACAAATTTACTGTTCGTTAGTGAGCTCGTAAGTCCGGAACCTCGTATGTCGGTGTGCTCGTAAGTCGAGGATTACCTGTAACTGCATAGTAAACGCGACGGGTCAGCGGTGACACATAATAAATTAAACTTACGGTATACGTCTAAGTGACCTATGTCGGAAAATACGGTAGATTTGATTTCTTGCATTTAGGCATATTTTAGCGGGTTGTTAAATATCTACTTGCTAGTAAAAAAAAATCTAGATATTTTGGACCCTCACACACCAGCTTGTGGACCCCCGGAGGTCCCCAGTTTGAGAACCACTTGTTGGTTGTGAAGAAATTTTGGCCCACTCTTCTTTACAGTGTTGCTTCAGTTCATTGAAATTTTTGCTCAGCTTTCTGAAGCTCCCACAGGATTTCAAGCAGGCGAAGGTTCTCCAATTTGAGATTTTGGCATTTCTCCGAACATTGCACAGTCTGATCTTTGGGGTGAATTTTTGGGAATGTCCACTTCTGGGAAGACTGGCAGCTGTCCTAACCACTTATGACAACTCTTTTTAGAATGATGGAGTCCAAGTACGGTAGTTTGGAAATGACATTTAACCCTTAGCAGGTTGATTAGCAGCAACAGTTGCTTCTCTGAAGTCATTGCTGATTTGAGTTAAGCGCTAAAATGTTTCGATTGTCCATCTGCTGACCAAAGTGGTTATGTTCCCTATTTTACAAAGAGCTCATTAAATTTTCTTAGAATTAAATGTCTTAGTATTTTTTTTATTTTGAATATAATAAAAATGAGCCCAATGTTTCCTAATTTCAACAACTAAACATAAAGCTTTGCTGATTTGATACACTAGGGTAATCCTGCTGACTGACTGGTCCAGCAGGAACAGTAAACTTCCTGTCAGATGTCCTGAGTGCATTGCACAGGTGGACAATTTCCAGTAAATTTCAGGGAATTTTCCAGAAACTTTCCATAGGAAGTTAAGCTGGTGAATGTTAATAATAATAATGAATTTAATTTGTAACGCACTTTTCATTAACAAAAATCTCAAAGTGCTACAAAGTGCAACTAAAATCAATGATCAAATAAAAACAAGTGATAAAATCAATGATAAAATAACAAAAATCAATTAAAAATGATAATATCAACTAAGATCAGAGGTAAAATCATGTGGAGGCAGAGTAGGTTTGCTTAAAAAGAAAGGTCTTTAAGCCTTTTTTAAAGTCAACCAGGGACTGGAGCTCTCAGATAGTCAGGGAGGGAGTTCCAGAGGCGGGGGGCAGCCACACAAAATGCCCGATCTCCCATGGTCCTTAGTTTGGTTCGTGGAATGTGAAGGAGATTACTGTTCTGTGATCGTAGAGACCGGGTGGATGAATATGGTGCAAGAATGTCCTTTAGATAATCTGGTGAAGTTCCGTGTAAGCATTGGTGGGTAATGAGAGCAGTTTTGTACTGAATTCTGTAGGTGACAGGAAGCCAATGGAGGTTATGGAGAATGGGTGTAATATGATGGTGGAAGTTATGGGACTTAATTGAACATGGGGCGTAGTTTAAAAAACGTATATCTGAACAAAAATGTGTATTATTTTGTCCACTAATGAGTTTCATCTATGCATGTTCAATAATCCAGGTAGAAAAAAATCCCAAAAAGCTAAGTCTGGTCCTCTGGACATTCAATAGTTTCATCTAAAGTTTATGGAAGCAGCTAAATGTATTAAATTTGTTTGTTAGGGATGACATCACAACTTTTAGAGTACTGTACAATGGTTTACAAACATTTTTATTGTAATCTTTTTTTTTTTATGTATTCACACATCTGGTTGATTTTGTCAAAATTAATTTATGCTAATATACCAGTACACACATATATATATACAGTATATATACATGTATATACGTATGTGTATATATACAGGTAGTCCTCGACTTACGACGGTCTCAAGTTACGACACGCATCTCCATAAAAAAAAATATATATATATATAATTTTTTATTTTGAAAAGCCAAGTTACGCGGTTTCCAGTTTTACGTACGTAGGAGGAGAAATACTACTCTGTACTCTCTAAAAAAGCTAAGTCTGGTCCTCTGGACATTCAAAAAACCAAACAAAAGCTTGTTGGACCAAGCTGGACAGGCAGCAGCTTTGGAAAAGTAGCTGTTTCATGGACGGCGGTTTTATGACGTAAACGAATTGAGAATCCGGCGGAGGATCGGAGGAAATTGCTTCACCAGCAGTCCAGAATAGGAAATTAACTCTTTTTTCCCTTCATTATGGCTCTGAAATGTATGTGTGTTTNGGTGGAGGAGGGAGTGGGTCATCAGGTATGGGAGGGGGCGGCGGAGGTGGTGGATTCTCAAGGTGTTTACTCATGAGATCCAAACATTTTCTCTCTTCTTCAAAGAGTTTGTTCATTGCTGATGCACGCTCTATTCTACAACTGTTCAGTTGGACTCTTAACCCATCATTTTCACATTGTAACATCATGTGCTGTTCTTGTGATTTTCTATAATCATCTTGCAGCCTTGTGTACCGTAGTGATAATGATTCCAGGGTGTCCGTGCATTTGTCCAGCGCGTCTCGAGCCTCCCCACAATCCGCCTGAAGCGACTTGTACTGATGGTAATACTTATCCTTCTCCACCACACATTTTTCCAAATCATCTTGTGATTGTTCAAAATCCCTTTTTAACACTGTGCATTCTTCGTAGAGACTACGCGTTTGTTCAGCGCTGTCAATACTCGACTGTGTTAAACTCCTTACCTCCTGCTGTAAAGTGGCAACCTCCATTTGTGCTGTTAAACATGATGTAGAGACAGCCCGGCGTGCAGCAGTTTCAAAGTCTAGCTTGGCCTTTAACAGAAGGCTTAATATATATATACAGTATATACCCGGCTAAATAAAATTATTTAAGGACCAACTTTCAATATATTAAATCCAGATTTATTCCAATCTGTAATTCACTTGGAATGTTTTTTAACTTTGTAAATTTCTGGAAAATTTTCTTTCCAAATTACAGCGTGTTCAGGTTTGGATTGAAATCTAAGGTTATTGACACATTAAAATGTTTAAGAGGAAAAATTAACCTAGCTAGAAAAAAATGGGAATTATCTTAACAGTATAAGGCTAACCACATTATTAAGCAAAACTAAAACAGTTTGACAGATTTTTGAGCACCGTGTACTACATAAAATCTGTTCGAGGTCAGTAAGCACAACCAGAATTAATAAGTAAGGGGCACCGGATTATAAGTTGCACTGTTTATTTTTGAAAAAAATTAAAGGATTTAAAGTGCGCCTTATAGTCTGAAAAATATGATAATTTAAAAACCGTAATTTCTGACTAAATGTATTGAGTGCACCTGAATGTGTCGCACCCAATAAATATTGGACATATATAGGCCGCACTTGTCTAAGCTGTAGGTGTCCATGTTGTTCTTATAAGCCACAGTGTTCAAAGTGTGTGAAAAAAGTACAGTAGTGGCTTATAGTTCGGAAATTACGGTAAACAACAAAAAACTACCGCTCCTTAACCAACGGTTGAAAAGTTTTCTAGTCGTTCCAACTTTATTGCTGATGTCTTCCCATCTTGGCATTGTGTTAACCAGCATTACTTCTTTTTTTTTTTTCTTCTTAATTAAATAATGAAGCTGTGGAATCTGTTGTTTTTGTTCACTTGAGGTATAAATGTAAAAAGCTGGTAACGGCAAGATCATTTTTATATGTTCTGATGTAAAACCCAAAATATATGGTTTTCCTTGACTGAATTTTATTTTTTTCGGGCAAAATACAAAAACAATCATTCAATAAGGATCATTTGGAATTTTCCGAAGGAGTATTATTTTTTCTTTTAACTTGTTCTTTCCCAGAAAAGGAAATAGGTCTATGAAAATACCATTTAAGTATTTAAAAGATTGATCTTTTTATTATTTTTTTTATTTATTTTTTTATTAAGCATCGAGGTACAACTCTTAGCTCCCCATCAAGATTTGACTTCCTTTCAGTTTTGTCTGTTGAGTGCACACTGCATCAGTAAATCTTGTCCAAATTAAAAAAGTAAATTTGGATTTTCTACGATGTTACATTGTCAAGTTGAGATCATTTCTCCAATTCAATGATTACATTTTATTTATTTATTTAAACATTTCAGGAGGTTGAAGGAGTGCCCGCTCTAACTTCCATTACGACTCCCACTCTTTTGTTGCATTCGAACAAATCATTACATAAGTTTTTTGATCGTTCCTTCATTTGGACGTCTTGAACGTTCAGCCTGAAGGTTAAAAACTGGAATACAGTACCTTCACTCTATTTAAATCTCTTTAATCTGGAATGCAACTTTGCTCGTGCGTGTGTGTGTGTGTGTGGAAGAAATGTTTATTCTAGTGTTCCATTTTTTGTTAAAAGCAGCTTGGTTTGGTTCAGTGTGAGGTGCTGCAATATATTAAAGTGTGCTGACATGAAAACCATCTTAATTTATAATAAATGATACAGAATACGGATCAGCTTTTGGCCAATCACAGCGTGATCCAGTCAGCTTTAGCTTTTGATCATTACCGGATTTAATTTGTTTGGTTTGAACTCTAATATTTTGTCCTTTTGTCTTTCAAAAAAACGTGTATTTCACGACATATCAGACCATCAAATGTATGCCTTACTACTGTATTATAAAATGCTTTACTGTATATCAATAAAGCATGCAATGTTGATGTTTTCATTGTTTGATTTAGGTAAGACTTTGCAAAGATCATGGCTGTGAACTCAAATTCTGGAAAAAGTTGAGGTGTTGTGTAAAATAAAAGCAAAAGTAAAGATTTGTAAATCTTGTGAGCCCGTATTTATTCACGATGAAACGTAGTAAACTTAAGAAGTTTCACATGTTGTAGCCATCAGTTAGTTGCAGTGTACTGTAAATAGCCTTGTTTTGCTGAAATAAGCAATACCTTCCCTGGAAAATGCACTCTCTGTATGGAACCATATAGTCTAGAGCTTGTTTAAATATTTCTGCTTTGATCAAACTTTTCCAAAAATCTAAGCTGCCCACGCCGTAGGCAGTAATGTACCCCCATACCATCAGAGAGGCAGACAGATTGAGTTGTGCGCAGCTCTTAATTTGTAAACCAAACAATGCCGGAATGCAA
>JBBPBX010049814.1:5301-15790 GCA_038048925.1 Garcialebias charrua | reverse complement strand
TCTTGAACCTAGACAGACACAAAATGTGCAGAATAATGTTGTAGAGTGATTGCTATACGATTTCTATATGATTTTCTTGTCTTGATTTCCATACAGTTTCCTCTAACTTCTTTAATTAAATTCTAAAGAAATGGCAGGTGACAATCGAGGGACACCTGAAAGTCTTCTTTACCTCTCGCCGTAGGATGCAGTGCACCATCACAATGACAAAACCCTGCAACGAGTCAAAGACGGCAAACAGGATCTGAAAGAGGATGGAGCGCTTGTCTGTCATGGCCAGCACAGCAGACATCCAGGTCAAAGCCAGCAGAGGGAGGACGACACATGAGCTCCACAAGGACGCCCTGGAAAAAAGAGAGGAAGATTTATGTGTTTGTGTATGTGTGGAAGGAGGATAGACAAGATAAGGTCTGGAGAGCTGAGTGGAATCTCCATGGCGACCTGTTTCCTCCAGAGCGATAGTAGGCCATTCCTTGTGTTCTGCATACTAATGTTTAAGTTAGGTATTTAAAGACTACGTCTATGCTGCTCAGATGCTCTGAGAATCTAACCAAAACCTAAATTTAGAGTACTTTGCAGTGGACTGTAGCAGTGGACACGCTGTACATAAAAAAAAAAAAAACTCCCTGCAGCATCGTTTTATTGATTCACAGACACTGACAGGCACTTACATTGCATTGCTTGCTGTAGTTGCTGATAAAGCAGTTGTTGATACAACACCACATTTGGCACACTTCAGAGTTAATCCCGTATGTGGCTCACTCATCTGTCTGTGGGACATAGAAACATTGAGACAACATCACGACAAAACAGCACAAACAACCACCTGACGTCCAACTTCTCTCCATATTAACAGCAGCAGAGGTCGACAGAGAGTGGGTGTTGTGACGATTGTCACCATGGACTGATTCTGCCAAAGTAATACGAAAGCCCGTCGCTCCCGAGAGGGATCTGACCTCTTTATGTTTACACCTTTATTTCATATTATGTGTACAACATGCATATAATCAAATACATTGCATTTTTGAATGGTATTGAAAAGTTGGAAAAGTGTGGAAGAAAAAAAGCAGGTACTAACAAGGACGTGCTGTCATACCCTGCTCGATGCTTCAGCTTCTTGTCCAGTATGCCATCCCTGGACACGAGTTTATTAAACACCAAGATGCCAATCACCATATTAACCTGTCAACAACAACAATAACACATTTTTAAGCTTCTAGCTGTATTGAACATATGAACTCATTCTTCTACAGCTTTTTCTTTCATCCACGATAAGCCTGGACCCCCAGCTTCTGTTGTTTGCTCGTCTCTGTGGCATTTCAGCCAATGCATGAGACACGACCTGCACACTCATCCCAGCACATCATTGCTAGGAAAAAGATTGGCCTGTCAAGAGGCACTTCTATTTCTCCTTCTATTATCGGAAAACTAGTTTCCCTCTAGCTTGGAAAAAATATATATTTTAACACGTTAGGAGACAATACAATTAAAATCCCTGTAGCTGGGGTAGATAACCCAATACCGTGTTTTTTGGACTATAAGGCGCATCGGCTTAAAAGGCGCATTATGCAAATCAAGTTCATTTTGACAGATTTTTAGCCATGTACCACATAAAGTCAGTTCAAGGTCAGTAAGCACAACCACAATTAATACATAAGTTGCACTGGATTATAAGGCTCACTGTCGATTTTTGAGAAAATTAAAGGATTTTAAGTGTGCCTTATAGTCTGAAAAATACGGTAAGTGTTTCCAAAATAGGTTTGCGATGGATTTTATTCAACAAGCTATGTTTTTTGTGAGACATTATGATGTTTAAGCATCACTACAACCACAATGACAAACAAGGCAACATTTACAGTGTTTCTTCCTGGTTGCAAACATAAGTTTTTATTTGTCACTGAGGTCCGCCACAAGGGAGAACCACAGCACACAAAGACTTTAAGTTATTTTTTTAATCACTCAGGCTAAAACTGAAGCATTTAGTCACGTTCATACGCCAACGCAGAACAGAAACTTGACAGTAAACATAACATATTTGCAGTATTTAGTTATTTGGATAATAATGTGTTGTTTTTTTTTGGCGTGCTTTTCTCATTACAACTATGTAAATACATGCTGATTAAATTACCCTGCTATATTAGATGTTGGACAAATGTGAGACATAAATACTTAATAACTTTACTGCTACATAGAGGACCATTATGACAAATGAAAGGGAATTACTTGAGCCCGATGGGATGCTCATTACTTTGTCTTTGAAAGCAGAGTGTGTTCCTCTTGTTAGTCATTATGACGCTGCGCAGTTGAACCACAACTGCGCTCTGTATGATTACCAAATGAGCTGAGTTTCTTTATACAATAAGCAGCAAACTGTTGAGAAGTTTAAAATGGTATTAAAACGATTCAGGAACTCGTAAATATTTGATAATTTTTTTTAAATGCCAAGCGCTTTTGAATTTCTTGCGTACTCCTTGCATGATGAAGTAGACATCACGACGTACCAAAACAACAGCTGCTGCAGGTCCAACGAAGGCATACAGGAGCCCACCCTCCAAAGACAGCCAACAGCTGCAAAGGAAATGCACACTCAAAAAATGAATAAAATAAAAGTAAAAAACAATTAACTCCCACCACAGCATACACGGTAATGGTGCACATCAGCACATCATTGTTATTTTGCTCAATTGTCAGTGGAGATGTGCCATATGCTGTAGCTCTGTGCCCAAAGTTTCACAGGGCAATAAAATGCGAAAGTGATTTTGAGCAGTGCTTATGCATCTGATGCCCCGCCGGGATACAACTCACTTGAAATTGGGGTCTTGCTGTGCTATTTTCAAGTTTGATTGGGTTCATGGGACTTTGTTTATGGCTCTATTTAGAATAAGTAAGTCACTGCAGAAGCCCTTGATCATTACTCAAGTGTTACCACGTACCCACCGTGTGTGCGAGTGCTGAGTAATCTATAGAAATGGCAAAGCAGAAAGAAAGAAAAAAAGGCTACTTACTATAAGGGTGTCCCATAGCCTTTTGTTTTGGTGAATCCCATTGAAACAGCAACAACTAAAGCTGGCAATCCTTTAAAACAGAAAGAAACAAATATGTCTTTAAGCAGTCTGATTTACAGAGCAATAATAATAATAATACATTCAATGTATACTGCACTTTTCATTAATAAAAATCTCAAAGTGCTACAACAAATAAAACAAGTGATAAAATCAAGTAAAATCAATAATAATATCAACTAAGATTAAAGACAGAATCATGTGGAGGCAGAATAGGCCTGCTTAAAAAAAAATAAATAAATAAATAAAACAAGTGATAAAATCAAGTAAAATCAACCAAGATCAAAGATAAAATCATGTGGAGGCAGAATAGGCTTGCTTAAAAAGAAAAGTCTTTAAGCCGTTTTTGAAGTCAACCAGTGACTGTGGAGCTCTCAGGTAGTCAGGGAGGGAGTTCCATAGGCGGGGGGCAGCCACACAGAATGCCCGGTCTCCCATGGTCCTTAATTTGGTTCGTGGAATGTGAAGTAGATTACTGTTCTGTGATCGTAGAGACCGGGTGGATGAATATGGTGCAAGAATGTCCTTTAGATATGCTGGTGAAGATTCTCAGTCGTCCAGGACATGATAAAAGTCACAAAAGGCGTTCAATACAGAACAACTGGACTTTATTTGTAACAGAAAACGTTTTGCTCTTCATTCGAGGAGCTTTATCAATTCAATGAGCAGACTGTGAGAGAGAGATAAGTTATAAACAGGCTGAGCCACTGACAGGCACCAACCTATGTAAATTGGAAGCTAACACACACATATACACGTAGTCCCCGACTTACGAGCGAGTTCTGTTCCTGCGAGGTGCTCGTAAGACGAAATCTTGTATGTCGGAACACAAAACACGTGTCGCTCGTAAGTCCGGATTTTCGGTCGTAAGTCGGAAAATTTATGCTAGCGCTACTACGAACACTCGTTTTTCAACACAAACGTACATACTAGTTCATAAACATGCTCAGAAACTTGTTTACAAACTGTTAGCTAACACACTTTCATCTAAAAACACATACCAGTGCTGTATTTTCTGTATGTTCTGTACAACTTTACTGTTCGTTAGTCAGCTCGTAAGTCCGGAACCTCGTATGTCGATGTGCTCGTAAGTCGGGGACTACCTGTACTTGGGATAACACGTACCTGTGACCCATTCAAAGTTCAGTGTGTGAAAGCAGAGCTTACAGAAAACACACACACATCCTACTGTAGGTACACACACACACACACACACACACACAATGAACTTTGAATGGGTCACAGTTACGTGTTATCCCAAGTATGTGTGTGTGTTAGCTTCCAATTTACATAGGTTGGTGCGTGTCAGTGGCTCAGCCTGTTTATAACTTCTCTCTCTCTCTCACAGTCTGCTCATTGAATTGATAAAGCTCCCCGGATGGGAAGCGAAACGTCTTCTGTTACAAATAAAGTCCAGTTGTTTCTGTATTGAACGCCTTTTTTTTGATTTACAGAGCAGAGTGAAGTTCATGCTCAATAATCCAGGTAGAAAAAAAAATAAAGTCTGGTCCAACAAAGTTCAGTCAGATCATCTGGACAGTTTCTTTTTATTGTTGAGACATTTCATCCTTCATCCAAAGGACTTCATCTGTCCGAGGAGCCACAACAAACTCAGTCCCACAAGTAGCACACTCCCATAGTGAGCCAACCAGTTTGCTGGTGATAAGATGGTTTCTGGGGTCATCCCTCTCCCCTGTCAACTCCTCTGAGGCAGCCATGGCTAAACTGGTTCAAAACATCTAAGTTCATGCTCAGTAATCCAGGTAACAAATCCAACAAAGTTCAGTCTGGTCATCTGGACAGTTTCTTTTTTGGGGGGGATTGTCCTTTGGATGAAGGACGAAACATCTCAACTGCAGCAACAAAAAAGAAACCGTTCAGAGGATCTGACTGAACTTTGTTGTATTTTCTACCTGGATTGTTGAGCATGAACTTTGATGTTTTGAACCACTTTGGCTATGGCTGCCTCAGCGGAATCGACAGGGGAGAGGGCGGGCCCCAGTAACCATCTTATCACCAGCAAAGTGGTTGGTCCACTATGTGAGTAGCGTGCTGCTTGTGAGACTGCGTTTGTTGTGTCTCCTTGGACTGATGAAGTCCTTTGGATAAAAAAAGAAAAAAAAAGTCCTGATGACTTGACTGAACTTTGTTGGAACATTTACTTCAATGCAGAAAATGCTAGTCGATGTGCTTTCTGCTCATTAAACAAAGTGCAGCTACACTGATTTTATTAAAGACTGGTATAAGATAATGTGGACCTCCAGGAGGTTATGATCAACTACACACCTTTCACCATTTCAGTAATGCGCTGCGTAAAATTCCATTTGAAGGTGGGGGAGAACACGCTGCACGCTTTGATAAAATGGCAGCAACGCATCGATACAGGAAGCAAAATGGTGAAATTTCATCACTGTACTGAGAGGAATTTCACCGCCCTTCACCTCTGTAATAAGAAGGTTTTTTTTTTTTTTTGTCTGTGTGGCTCCTCATTACAGATCAGTGCAATTGATTCAGTCTTTACTATTGTGTGCTCGGAATATTAAAGCGTTTCCTCTCCGAGCGGTGCAGGCAGGTGCTATTGATGTAATCAGTTTCCTGGAGGCACAAGCCAAAAGACCCTGTGGCCATCCTGCGCCTCTGCAGTGCTGAGGAGGTAGAGTGTGCTGAGTGTTTGCAAGCACGCCATAAATCAAGAGCGCACACGTAGAAACACTGCGCCTAAAACAGGCTGAATTAAGACCAACAAAACCTACCATGAGCTGCATGTTGCTTTACAGATCAGTTCTGATCCATTTTCATACGGGGATTAGAAAATCTGGCTTTCAAGGCAGCACATGTGAAAGAGCATTGATGTTTTGTGCTTTAATGCCCATCCACTGTCATTTGTTTATCATCGCGTCTGAAAACGCTTGTTACTAAAACGAAATCTTTGCGATAGCAGAACAGTCTTTGTCCGTCTTTTGCAGCAAGCAGTGGCACTGCAATGACTAAGAGAGCCTCGTTTGTTGCTAGGTAACAAGAAGAATAAGAGTGGGCTCTTTCATAATCAAATTGATTTTATTTTTTTTATTTTTTTTAAATATGAGATTTCTAGTTGCTTGAAAAGAAGAGCTGCTTGGAGGGAGATTAGAACTGACATTTATCAAATGGAGAGAAATCTTTACATTTTGATGCAGATATAATTTGTCGTGCTGCTGAATTCATGCCAACAATGATTTCACGATTTTAATCTGCCGTAGTTTAGATAACATTGTATTTTACATGACTTACAAGATTTTGCTGTTTCACAGATGCAGCCGTTCTGTGTGCAGCTCCAGTGTGAATATTAGAAGTGTGATTTTCCATACGTCTAAGCTCCACGAGTGAGGGTTTTAGATAAACTGTATTCTGCTGCAGTGTACTGTAAATGCCAAGCTCTCATCTTCTCCATCAGACATAAGGTCATTGCAACCTGCTACAAGAGAGCTGCACGTGTCTGCCCCAGCCCCCAACCCTCCTCAAGGCCGCTGTATTTATCCAGCTTGACTGGAGCACAAAAGCACCTCAACAAAGCGCCCCGACAGAATGGAGATCCAGCCCCACCACAGAGACGATGGAAACAGTCAAAGGAAAAGACGTACACTCTTCTAGACAGACACCTCGCCAACAGATAGCGTGAGAAAATGGCAGCTGGAAGCTCCAGTGGTGATAACGGAGTGCGTTCTTTTTGAGAAACGCGCAGCATCCTTACCCCATCCCAGGCACAGAAAGCGCTTGCGAATGAGCCTGGTCCGAACCTTTCCGGTCACGGCCATGTAGGACTGCCAGGCCTCTGTGAGGACCCAGCAGAACGATGCGAGGAAGAAGAAGTGCAGGAAGGCTGTTGTCATGACGCACACACCCTGTTGACGAAAGAATAGGAAAAGGCACAGAATAAGAGGTTGTCACAGTTTGAATTCAGCTTTACTCTAATCCTGAGATTGAGTTTTAAAACAAAATTAAAGCTCTGCAGTCTTGCATGATGGGTTCTCAAGCTTTTTGGGTACAGGGACCTCTTACAGGGGAGAAAAAGTTTCAGGGACCCCCTCATAACCCTCATGTTCAGAGGAGCCCGAATGAATAAACATTCTGTCATCATTTCAGGACTCTGGATTTGACTCTGCCCCCCCCCATGAGTGTGCACAGATCTCCATGAACTGAGTGATTCTATCTGAACTCTGCAGTATGGGCTGGCATGCAACCGCCTTTGAGTCCCCCTCCCCTGCCCTCTGCGTAATGTCGGCGTCATTATGTGCTTGTGTGCAAGTTTTTTTTTCATAACCACATTTTTGACCTCCAGAGGTCAAAAATGTGTTAGGAATTTATTTTTGTCTCCAAACCCTATGTGTCATTTTTCACCACTTTTTATTGTCTGTCCAACAGATCTCACTTGTAAATGAGTCTTCGAGGCTCAATGTGACTTATCTGTTTAAATAAAGGTTGAATGAATGTTTATTAAATAATTTATTCAAGTTGTCTCTTTAATGAATGGAAATATTTGTGTAACAAATATCAAAGACTTGTTATTTAATAGTGTAAATACGATTTTCAAACTTTAAAACATGGGGTATTTTTCATTCAAGACACTTAATTAACAACATTTTAAATTCAACTTCCAAAAATTACAGTTTTGAGAAAAAAAAAGTATCAAAAACCACTTTTAAAACTTTACTTATTCACTTAATGAACATTTATGTATTGTTAATTCTTCAAATTATTCCATAAAATTGAACAGAATCATAACAGCAGCAGTCATACCAAGTAACAAGGCTTAATCTGTAAACTGATCAATGTTGGAAAGCAAATGTTGAAGCTCTCGGCCCTGACCTCTCTAAATGGTTTTAAAAATCTTTTGGAAACCTGGCAAAAACCATTGCAGATATGTTCCTGTTTTTGATTTTGTACATCTACCTTGTGGTGTTTTGCTAGTTTTGATACTTTGCATTTCACTTTCTATTTCTCTCCTACGTTTTTTTTTTTTTTTCTGTTGTTTGTTGTTTAAGGAAATTCTACCATTGCTGTTCATCATTCTTTAGTTTGTAGCAGGTCGCTTTTGTAAATGAGCCCTCGAGGCTCAATGAGATTTACCTGACTAAATAAAGGTTGAATGAATGAATGAAAAAATAGCAGATGAGGGTGTGTGTGTGTGTGTGTGGGGGGGGGGGGGTCCTCCCCCAGACATTTTTGAATAAAGTAGAATGCAATTTCCTGCATTTTGATGTATTTTAGTGGGTTGTTAAACATCCATGTGCTTGTAAAAAAGTACAATAAAATTGCGGACCCCCAATCACTGGCTCGTAGACCTCTGGGGGTCCGGGGACCCCACCTCAAGAACCACTGGCATAAGGGAAATGCAAACTTCCTCAAATTCCAAAATATTTATACTAAAAAGAACAAGAAACTCCCTGCTGGTGCGCATCAATTACATTGAAATCATTGTTTTTATTTCCTGGAACTTTTCTTGCGCCCCACCAACAGTATTTATCCCTCTTGACAGGTCACAGAAGGACCATCCCGCGGAGCGACTAAAACAAAAGCCCCAGCCGGAGCTGCAGCACCAGAGGTGGTGACGGTGTTTCAGATCAGATCACAGCCAGACTGGCTGACACAGAAAAGCCATGGCGTAGCGTTCCTCTCCACTAAACCTCATTAGTATGCTGGGGATCCCACCTGGAGGCATGCGAGCCAAGGTCAAGTGTTTTACACAAACAGGAGGGGAAGTGGGGGGGTGGATGGATACAAACCCGTCTAAAAGGAATGCATGTGTCCGAGGCGACAGATTATATCCAGGCTTGATGACTTTTCAGCTTCATTAACTTGTCTCTCTTTCTTCGACTGAGAGGCGTCACCAAATGGGATTGTTTAGAAAAGGATTAGAAAGAAAAAAGTATTCTTAGGATTCTTGTTGCTGCACAATGACTTATGAAAAAGAATGGGCTTTTCCCCCTTCTTTTTAGACAGTTTGCAAAGCAAAGCTGTTGTAATCTGAGTAATACTGTACAGAGAGGGAAGGGCTGGAGTGCAGCAACACATGCCAGACTGTCCACACAATACTGTGAGATCTCCCTTACACGTTGCATTTCCTTTGTGAAAGTCACACTAAATGCATTATTCTCCTGCTCATCACAGGGTTCACAACAACCCTGCTTTAGTTTGTTCCTGGGGAAAACTCATCCACACAGGGTGTTATTTACATACATGTTGATGCGGTTAGAAACCCTTTTACTTACTCATTTTTACGATGCAGTCAGACCTTCTGCTCGAATCAAAGAGAGAAATGTCTAATTTGCAAAGTGTCACAATCCTATTTAATAACATTATGTTACCATATTGTTTTAGCCATAACTCCAATGCTATTAGATTCTCAAAAGTCACGTCAATGGATTTTACTTTGACTATTGGTCCAAAACAAATCTGTGAATTGACTTTTTGGGAAATATGTATGTCATTGGGAACTAAGACATACATGCAACTAAATATTAAAAGTAAAGATAGCAAATTAGAATGGATTTGTACGGTGAATAACAATTTTATTGATTGTGTATAGTAGAACAGTAAAACCATTATAATTACTCAAGAAAAAGGGACAAAACATGGTGCTGAACAAGAGGACTCTGCACAACAGGGCTGTCAGTGTCTGGGACAACAAGTTCAGAGAACAGAAGCCCCAGTGGAGAACACTCTATAAACCTCCGATTAAAAAACGGACTGGTGACTTCAATGGAGGATCCTTCATGGCGCCATTGCAACGAACTCCTTTTTATCTATCATCAGTCCCGGAGTTTTAAACGAGTGTCCTTTTTGCAGTTTGTCAGAGAATGTTTTTCACGTTTTTATGGATTGTGCCCGACTAACAGTTTTTTTTAACCTCTTAATGCAGATTTTTAACCTTTTTGACACACTTTTTACCCATTCAGTTTTCATTAATGGTGTATTTTACAGCAGAGCCACTAAGGACAAGTCCGAACTTTTAAATTTTTTAATCGCCGAGGCAAAGATGGCAATTTATTTGTCTCGCAGGGACAGACTGCAGGATGGACCTCACCTTGATGCTGTGTCTCTGTGGAGGTGCAGCGTCAAGGCCAGACTGGCCTTGGAGTTTCACTTCCACAGAGACACTGGGGATTTAAAAATGTTTATGAAACTGTGGGGGTTCAAAAACATCTTATGTACCATTTCTGATCAGAAAGAACTAAACTACAACGAGCTTTTAATGTAAACAACTAATTTTAAGCTTGTCCTGATCATGTTTTTAATACTGTGTGAATAAAGTTTTGTTAAAAATCCTTCCTTCCTTCCTTCCTTCCTTCCTTCCTTCCTTCCTTCCTTCCTTCCTTCCTTCCTTCCTTCCTTCCTTCCTTCCTTCCTTCCTTCCTTCCTTCCTTCCTTCCTTCCTTCCTTCCTTCCTT
>JBBPBX010049813.1:0-15775 GCA_038048925.1 Garcialebias charrua | reverse complement strand
TTTGTCCCGACCAGTCTAATTCGCCCCTAAAGTCCCAGGGACATTCGGGAGGCATTCGACCCTAATGTCCCAAGTACTTCCCTAATGTCCCATTGGACATTTGAGGCAAATTTTAATGGGGAGATTTTAGCCCCAATTGTCCCACACAATGGGACTTCCGTGTCCCCGTCCCCAGTCTAAGGCTGGGACATTTGGTCAGAATTTTCGTTCCCCAAATGTCCCAGTTCTTTACACAGGGACAATGCACTGTCCCTGGGTAAAGAGCCATCGACTTCCCCTGGGGGACATGGTTCTTCTTTACCTAGGGACCATGTCCCCGGACGAGACATGGTCCCGTCCGGGAACATGTCCCTGGACGGGAACCATGTCCCCGGAGGGGACATGGTTCTTCTTTACCCAGGGACAATGCACTGTCCCTGGGTACTCGTGGGACATTTGGTAAGAATTTTCGTTCCCCAAATGTCCCAGTTCTTTACCCAGGGACAGTGCACTGTCCCTGGGTAAAGAAGAACCATGTCCCCGGAGGGGACATGGTTCTTCTTTACCTAGGGACCATGTCCCCGGACGAGACATGGTCCCGTCCGGGAACATGTCCCTGGACGGGAACCATGTCCCCTCAGGGGACATGGTTCTTCTTTACCCAGGGACAATGCACTGTCCCTGGGTACTCGTGGGACATTTGGTAAGAATTTTCGTTCCCCAAATGTCCTAGTTCTTTACCCAGGGACAATGCACTGTCCCTGGGTAAAGAGCCACCGACTTCCCCCGGGGGACATGGTTCTTCTTTACCCAGGGACAATGCAATGTCCCTGGGTACTCGTGGGACATTTGGTAAGAATTTTCGTTCCCCAAATGTCCCAGTTCTTTACCCCAGGGACAGTGCACTGTCCCTGGGTAAAGAAGAACCATGTCCCCGGAGGGGACATGGTTCTTCTTTACCTAGGGACCATGTCCCCGGACGAGACATGGTCCCGTCCGGGAACATGTCCCTGGACGGGAACCATGTCCCCTCAGGGGACATGGTTCTTCTTTACCCAGGGACAATGCACTGTCCCTGGGTACTCGTGGGACATTTGGTAAGAATTTTCGTTCCCCAAATGTCCTAGTTCTTTACCCAGGGACAATGCACTGTCCCTGGGTAAAGAGCCACCGACTTCCCCCGGGGGACATGGTTCTTCTTTACCCAGGGACAATGCAATGTCCCTGGGTACTCGTGGGACATTTGGTAAGAATTTTCGTTCCCCAAATGTCCCAGTTCTTTACCCCAGGGACAGTGCACTGTCCCTGGGTAAAGAAGAACCATGTCCCCGGAGGGGACATGGTTCTTCTTTACCTAGGGACCATGTCCCCGGACGGGAACCATGTCCCCGGACGGGAACCATGTACCCGGAGGGAACATGGTTCTTCTTTACCCAGGGACACTGCACTGTCCCTGGGTAAAGAACTGGGACATTTGGGGAACATTTGGGGAACGAAAATTCTTACCAAATGTCCCACGAGTACCCAGGGACAATGCACTGTCCCTGGGTAAAGAACCACCAACTTCCCCCGGGGGACATGGTTCCTATGTCGCCCCGGAAAGGAGTACAGCCACCAAACTCGCATCACGCAGGCAGGGTGATGTGCTGATCAGGTCCTGTGAGTTTCAGCCCTTTTCGAGGTTCCTAACGGGGCCTGGGGCCTTCCAAATCAAAAAGGTCAAAAGGTCAAGGAAAGTGCGTATCGTCCCCAATCTCACAGCATGCAGTCGGGGTGATAGGCTGATCAGTACCTGTGAGTTTCAGCCCTCTGCGAGGTTCCTAAGGGCGGCTATAGCCGTCCAAAGCCAAAAGGTCACAAGTTCAGGCCAATGTATAGATGCCCGTCATCCGTAAGGGAAAGCAGCTAGGGACACCAAATTTTCGGGGTTACAGGAAGGGTCCGAGCTGACGGCACCCTGAAAATTTGAAGTAGTTTACTTGTTTCTGTAGGAAGTTATAGATGTTTATATCAGGGACATTTGGGGCTAAAATCTCCCCATTATAATTTGCCCAAAATGTCCAGTGGGACAGTTGGGGCAAATTATAATGGGGAGATTTTAGCCCCAATTGTCCCACACAATGGGACTTCCGTGTCCCCTTCCCCAGTCTAAGGCTGGGACATTAGGTCAGAATTCTCGTTCCCCAAATGTCCAGTTTCAATTTTCGATGGAGCACCAGGACCGCGGAGAGATCCAGGGTGCGGGAGGTGGGTCTTAACCCAGGGAAGGGTGCTTAAGTGTGGGTACGCGGGTTCGACCGGAGAGCCTGGGACTACCAGGACATTTACGCTAAATATCCGTTCCCCAAATGTCCCATTTTGGACACTTGGGTCTGCCCTGGGTGTACTCGTGGGACATTTGGTCCGAATTCTCGTTCCCCAAATGTCCAGTTTCAATTTTTGATGGAGCACCAGGACCGCGGAGAGATCCAGGGTGCGGGAGGTGGGTCTTAACCCAGGGAAGGGTGCTTAAGTGTGGGTACGCAGGTTCGACCGGAGAGCCTGGGTCTATGCTCCAGACCGGGAGGGGGCACCGGCTGAGGTTTTACCCAGGCTTCGGTGTCCCTTCCCTGGGTTTCGGACCATCCACGCCCCTCCGTAAGCGCGGATCTTCATTACCCAGGTACGAGTGCGTTCATCGGGGCTTGGGCTTTCATAAAATTGTCAGGTTTTTTTCTCTCAGATGCAAGGATCATGGAGAAAAATGCACTTTTGTGTTCGGGCAAATCTGGGACATTAGGTCAGAATTCTCGTTCCCCAAATGTCCAGTTTCAATTTTCGATGGAGCACCAGACCCGCGGAGAGATCCAGGGCGCGGGAGGTGGGTCTTAACCCAGGGAAGGGTGCTTAAGTGTGGGTACGCAGGTTCGACCGGAGAGCCTGGTTCTATGCTCCAGGTCAGGAGGGGACATCGGCTGAGGTTTTACCCAGGCTTCGGTGTCCCTTCCCTGGGTTTCGGACCATCCACGCCCCCCCGTAAGCGCGGATCTTCATTACCCAGGTACGGGGGCGTTCATCGGGGCTTGGGCTTTCATAAAATTGTCAGGTTTTTTTCTCTCAGATGCAAGGATCATGGAGAAAAATGCACTTTTGTGTTCGGGCACATATGGGACAATTGGTCCGAATTCTCGTTCCCCAAACGTCCCTGTTTAAATTCTCGATGGAGCACCAGGACCGCGGAGAGATCCAGGGCGCGGGAGGTGGGTCTTAACCCAGGGAAGGGTGCTTAAGTGTGGGTACGCGGGTTCGACCGGAGAGCCTGGTTCTATGCTCCAGGTCGGGAGGGGGCATCGGCTGGGGCTTTACACAGCCATAGGGGTCCATTCTGGGGTACTACCGGGACATTTAGGCAAAATATCTGTTCCCTAAATGTCCCATTTTGAACACTTTATCCATAACTGGAGCTTTAGGGATATATGGTCATAACGCATGGGGACATAAGGGTCTGCCTTGGGGGTACTCGTGGGACATTTGGTCAGAATGTTTGTTCCCCAAATGTCCCACATGGTTCCTCTTTACCCAGGGACACTGCAATGTCCCTGGGTAAAGAAGAACCATGTCCCCCGTGGTTCTTCTTTACCCAGGGACAGTGCACTGTCCCTGGGTAAAGAGGAACCATGTCCCCCGGGGGAAGTCGGTGGTTCTTTACCCAGAGACAGTGCACTGTCCCTGGGTAAAGAAGAACCATGTCCTCTCCGGGGACATGGTTCCTCTTTACCCGGACCCTTTCCCCGGACGCGAACCATGTCCCCTCCGGGGACATGGTTTGCGTTCGGGGACATTGTCCCCGGACGGGACCAAGTCCATGGACCATGGACGGGACCATGTCCCGTATGGGGACATGGTCCTTGGGTAAAGAAGAACCATGTCCCCCATGGTTCTTCTTTACCCAGGGACAGTGCACTGTCCCTGGGTAAAGAGGAACCATGTCCCCCGGGGGAAGTCGGTGGTTCTTTACCCAGAGACAGTGCACTGTCCCTGGGTAAAGAAGAACCATGTCCCCTCCGGGGACATGGTTCCTCTTTACCCGGACCCTTTCGGGGACATGGGTCGCGTCCGGGGACATTGTCCCCGGACGGGACCATGTCCATGGACCATGGACGGGACCATGTCCCGTCTGGGGACATGGTCCTTGGGTAAAGAAGAACCATGTCCCCCATGGTTCTTCTTTACCCAGGGACAGTGCACTGTCCCTGGGTAAATAACTGGGACATTTGGGGAACATTTTGGGGAACAAAAATTCTTACCAAATGTCCCACGAGTACCCAGGGACAGTGCACTGTCCCTGGGTAAAGAGGAACCATGTCCCCCGGGGGAAGTCGGTGGTTCTTTACCCAGAGACAGTGCACTGTCCCTGGGTAAAGAAGAACCATGTCCCCTCCGGGGACATGGTTCCTCTTTACCCGGACCCTTTCCCCGGACGCGAACCATGTCCCCGGACGGGACCATGTCCATGGAACATGGACGGGACCATGTCCATGGACATGGACGGGACCATGTCCCGTCTGGGGACATGGTCCTTGGGTAAAGAAGAACCATGTCCCCCATGGTTCTTCTTTACCCAGGGACAGTGCACTGTCCCTGGGTAAATAACTGGGACATTTGGGGAACATTTTGGGGAACAAAAATTCTTACCAAATGTCCCACGAGTACCCAGGGACAGTGCACTGTCCCTGGGTAAAGAGGAACCGTGTCCCCCTGGGGAAGTCGGTGGTTCTTTACCCAGAGACAGTGCACTGTCCCTGGGTAAAGAAGAACCATGTCCCCTCCGGGGACATGGTTCCTCTTTACCCGGACCCTTTCCCCGGATGCGAACCATGTCCCCTCCGGGGACATGGTTCGAGTCCAGGGACATTGTCCCTGGATGAGACCATGTCCATGGACCATGGACGGGACCATGGATGGGACCATGTCCCGTCTGGGGACATGGTCCTTGGGTAAAGAAGAACCATGTCCCCCATGGTTCTTCTTTACCCAGGGACAGTGCACTGTCCCTGGGTAAATAACTGGGACATTTGGGGAACATTTTGGGGAACAAAAATTCTTACCAAATGTCCCACGAGTACCCAGGGACAGTGCACTGTCCCTGGGTAAAGAGGAACCATGTCCCCCGGGGGAAGTCGGTGGTTCTTTACCCAGAGACAGTGCACTGTCCCTGGGTAAAGAAGAACCATGTCCCCTCCGGGGACATGGTTCCTCTTTACCCGGACCCTTTCCCCGGACGCGAACCATGTCCCCTCCGGGGACATTGTCCCGGGCACCATGTCCCGTCTGGGGACATGGTCCTTGGGTAAAGAAGAACCATGTCCCCCATGGTTCTTCTTTACCCAGGGACAGTGCACTGTCCCTGGGTAAATAACTGGGACATTTGGGGAACATTTTGGGGAACAAAAATTCTTACCAAATGTCCCACGAGTACCCAGGGACAGTGCACTGTCCCTGGGTAAAGAGGAACCGTGTCCCCCTGGGGAAGTCGGTGGTTCTTTACCCAGAGACAGTGCACTGTCCCTGGGTAAAGAAGAACCATGTCCCCTCCGGGGACATGGTTCCTCTTTACCCGGATGCGAACCGTGTCCCCTCCGGGGACATGGTTCGAGTCCAGGGACATTGTCCCTGGACGAGACCATGTCCATGGACCATGGACGGGACCATGTCCCGTCTGGGGACATGGTCCTTGGGTAAAGAAGAACCATGTCCCCCATGGTTCTTCTTTACCCAGGGACAGTGCACTGTCCCTGGGTAAATAACTGGGACATTTGGGGAACATTTTGGGGAACAAAAATTCTTACCAAATGTCCCACGAGTACCCAGGGACAGTGTACTGTCCCTGGGTAAAGAGGAACCATGTCCCCCGGGGGAAGTCGGTGGTTCTTTACCCAGAGACAGTGCACTGTCCCTGGGTAAAGAAGAACCATGTCCCCTCCGGGGACATGGTTCCTCTTTACCCGGACCCTTTCCCTGGACGCGAACCATGTCCCCTTCGGGGACATGGTTCACGTCCGGGGACATTGTCCCCGGACGGGACCATGTCCATGTACCATGGACGGGACCATGTCCCGTCTGGGGACATGGTCCTTGGGTAAAGAAGAACCATGTCCCCCATGGTTCTTCTTTACACAGGGACAGTGCACTGTCCCTGGGTAAATAACTGGGACATTTGGGGAACATTTTGGGGAACAAAAATTCTTACCAAATGTCCCACGAGTACCCAGGGACAGTGCACTGTCCCTGGGTAAAGAGGAACCATGTCCCCCGGGGGAAGTCGGTGGTTCTTTACCCAGAGACATTGCACTGTCCCTGGGTAAAGAAGAACCATGTCCCCGGAGGAGACATGGTTCCTCTTTACCCGGACCCTTTCCCCGGACGCGAACCATGTCCCCTCCGGGGACATGGTTCACGTCCGGGGACATTGTCCCCGGACGGCACCATGTCCCGTCTGGGGACATGGTCCTTTGGTAAAGAAGAACCATGTCCCCCATGGTTCTTCTTTACCCAGGGACAGTGCACTGTCCCTGGGTAAATAACTGGGACATTTGGGGAGCATTTTGGGGAACAAAAATTCTTACCAAATGTCCCACGAGTACCCAGGGACAGTGCACTGTCCCTGGGTAAAGAGGAACCATGTCCCCCGGGGGAAGTCGGTGGTTCTTTACCCAGAGACAGTGCACTGTCCCTGGGTAAATAACTGGGACATTTGGGGAGCATTGGGGAACAAAAATTCTTACCAAATGTCCCACGAGTACCCAGGGACAGTGCACTGTCTCTGGGTAAAGAACCACCGACTTCCCCCGGGGGGGACATGGTTCCTGTGTCGCCCCGGAAAGGAGTACAGCCACCAAACTCGCAGCACGCGGGCAGGGTGATGTGCTGAACAGGTCCTGTGAGTTTCAGCCCTTTTCGAGGTTCCTAACGGGGCCCGGGGCCTTCCGAAGCAAAAAGGTCAAAAGGTCAAGGAAAGTGCGTATCGTCCCCAAACTCACAGCACGCAGTCGGTGTGATGGGCTGATCAGGACCTGTGAGTTTCAGCCCTCTGCGAGGTTCCTAAGGGCGGCTATAGCCCTCCAAATCCAAAAGGTCACTAGGTCAGGCCAATGTATAGATGCCCGTCATTCGTAAGGGAAAGCAGCTAGGGACACCAAATTTTCGGGGTTACAGCATGGGTCCGTGCTGACGGCACCCTGAAAATTTGAAGTAGTTTACTTGTTTCTGTAGGAAGATATAGATGTTTATATCAGGGACATTTGGGGCTAAAATCTCCCCATTATAATTTGCCCCAGATGTCCAGTGGGACATTTGGCGCAAATTATAATGAGGAGATTTTAGCCCCAATTGTCCCATAATGCCTACATTACCCATAACCCCATTCGGTGTCCCTAATGTCCCGATGTGACCCTAATGTCCCACACTGCCCCAAAGGTCAAAGTTGAAACCAATTAAGGCAGTTTTTCGCTAATATCTCCGCTTCCGTTTGGCCTAGAGACTCGGGACCACTTGCGTAGCGAACACGGAGTCCGGCCCCACGATCCTATTGCGGTTTGGTGCGCGCACGAGGGCGTTTTGATATCGAAAAACGCAAAATATGCTTAGAAATCGCAGTTTTCGGGTCAAATTTCAAAGGTCCGTAGCTCTGGCCCGGAAGGTCCTAGAAACCTCAAACTTGGGGTACGCGCTCGTGGGAGCCCTTCCTACAAGCCTGCGGTGTCATAATTACCCACAATGCAACGGTTAAAATTACGGATTCAAAGTGCCCCAAAAAATGGAGTGAGGGTTCCATAACCGACGAGAGGATCCTGAATTGAAAAGATGATCATCCTAAAAACGCGTTTTCCCAATTCGAGATACAGGCACCCAATTCGAGTATGTCGTTCTGGGGGTCGGTCCCGACCCGTGCGTCCACGTCCCGTCGCTCTAAGCCCCTGGGATCGGGACTGGGGACCCCGGACACTTGCCACGCATTGCATGGGGGAAATGTCAGGAAAACCACGAATGGGAATTAATACCCAAATGTCCGAGGTTTAGGGCTTCGTATATCCCGCATCCAGGGTCCGGTCGCCTCGAGGACTACGCAGTACCCCCTCTTTCTGGGCCCCGTTCGACATACGTGAGCGGAGGAACGCAGGTACCTCCAGGGAACCAGAACCCGAACGGAAGACGCTAGCACCGCGGGGACAAATTTGCCGTGCAGAGGGCTCCACGTAACGTAACATACTGTAATTCGGTGACGGTACATCGAGTGCTTTGCCGACGACGTANAATACCCAAAAGTCCGAGGTTTAGGGCTTCGTATTTCCCGCATCCAGGGTCCGGTCGCCTCGAGGACTACGCGGCACCCCCTCTTTCTGGGCCCCGTTCGACATACGTGAGCGGAGGAACGCAGGTACCTCCAGGGAACCAGAACCCGAACGGAAGACGCTAGCACCGCGGGTACAAATTTGCCGTGCAGAGGGCTCCACGTAACGTAACATACTGTAATTCGGCGAGTGTACATCGAGCGCTTTGCCGACGACGTACCCTCGAAGTGGCCGATTTTGAAACTTTGGCGGACCGCCACGGTCGAACCGAGAGTCCGATCGAGGCGGGGTCGGATTCGTTTTACATCGGGCGGTACCCTCTACGACATACTCGAAAATCGTTTTTCGATTCCAGATAGCCTACGGATGATCCTTCCTAGACCTTCCGTTAAGGAGGTTTCGGACAATTGGGAACAATCACCTCTCTGTTATAATGTGTCCCAAATGTCCCATTGGACATTTGGGTCACATTATAATGGGGAGATATTCTGCCCTAATGTCCCACCCAATGGGCCCCATCCCCGGTGTAAGGCTGGGACATTTGGGCAGAATTTTCGTTCCCCAAACGTCCCAGTTTGAACACTTTGTCGTTCGTCCGATTCTGGATGCGACTCCCCACTGTACCCATGGTTCCTCTTTACCCAGGGACAGTGCACTGTCCCTGGGTAAATAACTGGGACATTTGGGGAACGAAAATTCTGACCAAATGTCCCACGAGTACCCAGGGAAGGGACACGGAAACCTGGGTAAAGAGGAACCATGTCCCCGGAGGGGACATGGTTCTTCTTTACCCAGGGACAGTTCACTGTCCCTGGGTAAAGAACCACCGACTTCCCCCGGGGGACATGGTTCTTCTTTACCCAGGGACAGTGCACTGTCCCTGGGTAAAGAACCGGGACATTTGGGGAACGAAAATTCTGACCAAATGTCCCACGAGTACCCAGGGAAGGGACACGGAAACCTGGGTAAAGAGGAACCATGTCCCCGGAGGGGACATGGTTCTTCTTTACCCAGGGACAGTTCACTGTCCCTGGGTAAAGAACCACCGACTTCCCCCAGGGGACATGGTTCTTCTTTACCCAGGGACAGTGCACTGTCCCTGGGTAAAGAACTGGGACATTTGGGGAACAAAAATTCTGACCAAATGTCCCACGAGTACCCAAGGAAGGGACACGGAAACCTGGGTAAAGAGGAACCATGTCCCCGGAGGGGACATGGTTCTTCTTTACCCAAGGACACTTCAATGTCCCTGGGTAAAGAACCACCGACTTCCCCCGGGGGACATGGTTCTTCTTTACCCAGGGACAGTGCACTGTCCCTGGGTAAAGAACCGGGACATTTGGGGAACGAAAATTCTGACCAAATGTCCCACGAGTACCCAGGGAAGGGACACAGAAACCTGGGTAAAGAGGAACCATGTCCCCGCAGGGGACATGGTTCTTCTTTACCCAGGGACAGTTCACTGTCCCTGGGTAAAGAACCACCGACTTCCCCCAGGGGACATGGTTCTTCTTTACCCAGGGACAGTGCACTGTCCCTGGGTAAAGAACTGGGACATTTGGGGAACAAAAATTCTGACCAAATGTCCCACGAGTACCCAGGGAAGGGACACGGAAACCTGGGTAAAGAGGAACCATGTCCCCGAGGGGACATGGTTCTTCTTTACCCAGGGAAAGTTCACTGTCACTGGGTAAAGAACCACCGACTTCCCCCAGGGGACATGGTTCTTCTTTACCCAGGGACAGTGCACTGTCCCTGGGTAAAGAACCGGGACATTTGGGGAACGAAAATTCTGACCAAATGTCCCACGAGTACCCAGGGAAGGGACACGGAAACCTGGGTAAAGAGGAACCATGTCCCCGGAGGGGACATGGTTCTTCTTTACCCAGGGACAGTTCACTGTCCCTGGGTAAAGAACCACCGACTTCCCCCAGGGGACATGGTTCTTCTTTACCCAGGGACAGTGCACTGTCCCTGGGTAAAGAACTGGGACATTTGGGGAACAAAAATTCTGACCAAATGTCCCACGAGTACCCAAGGAAGGGACACGGAAACCTGGGTAAAGAGGAACCATGTCCCCGGAGGGGACATGGTTCTTCTTTACCCAGGGACAGTTCACTGTCCCTGGGTAAAGAACCATCGACTTCCCCCGGGGGACATGGTTCTTCTTTACCCAGGGACAGTGCACTGTCCCTGGGTAAAGAACCGGGACATTTGGGGAACGAAAATTCTGACCAAATGTCCCACGAGTACCCAGGGAAGGGACACTGGGTAAAGAGGAACCTAGGACATTTGGGGAACAAAAATTCTGACCAAATGTCCCACGAGTACCCAGGGAAGGGACACGGAAACCTGGGTAAAGAGGAACCATGTCCCCGGAGGGGACATGGTTCTTCTTTACCCAGGGACAGTTCACTGTCCCTGGGTAAAGAACCACCGACTTCCCCCGGGGGACATGGTTCTTCTTTACCCAGGGACAGTGCACTGTCCCTGGGTAAAGAACCGGGACATTTGGGGAACGAAAATTCTGACCAAATGTCCCACGAGTACCCAGGGAAGGGACACGGAAACCTGGGTAAAGAGGAACCATGTCCCCTCCGGGGACATGGTTCTTCTTTACCCAGGGACAGTTCACTGTCCCTGGGTAAAGAACCACGGACTTCCCCCAGTGGACATGGTTCTTCTTTACCCAGGGACAGTGCACTGTCCCTGGGTAAAGAACTGGGACATTTGGGGAACAAAAATTCTGACCAAATGTCCCACGAGTACCCAGGGAAGGGACACGGAAACCTGGGTAAAGAGGAACCATGTCCCCTCTGGGACATGGTTCTTCTTTACCCAGGGAAAGTTCACTGTCACTGGGTAAAGAACCACCGACTTCTCCCAGGGGACATGGTTCTTCTTTACCCAGGGACAGTGCACTGTCCCTGGGTAAAGAACTGGGACATTTGGGGAACGAAAATTCTGACCAAATGTCCCACGAGTACCCAGGGAAGGGACACAGAAACCTGGGTAAAGAGGAACCATGTCCCCGGAGGGGACATGGTTCTTCTTTACCCAGGGACAGTTCACTGTCCCTGGGTAAAGAACCACCGACTTCCCCCGGGGGACATGGTTCTTCTTTACCCAGGGACAGTGCACTGTCCCTGGGTAAAGAACTGGGACATTTGGGGAACAAAAATTCTGACCAAATGTCCCACGAGTACCCAGGGAAGGGACACGGAAACCTGGGTAAAGAGGAACCATGTCCCCGGAGGGGACATGGTTCTTCTTTACCCAGGGACAGTTCACTGTCCCTGGGTAAAGAACCATCGACTTCCCCCGGGGGACATGGTTCTTCTTTACCCAAGGACAGTGCACTGTCCCTGGGTAAAGAACCGGGACATTTGGGGAACGAAAATTCTGACCAAATGTCCCACGAGTACCCAGGGAAGGGACACGGAAACCTGGGTAAAGAGGAACCATGTCCCCGGAGGGGACATGGTTCTTCTTTACCCAAGGACAGTGCACTGTCCCTGGGTAAAGAACCACCGACTTCCCCCGGGGGACATGGTTCTTCTTTACCCAGGGACAGTGCACTGTCCCTGGGTAAAGAAATAGGACATTTGGGGAACAAAAATTCTGACCAAATGTCCCACGAGTACCCAGGGAAGGGACACGGAAACCTGGGTAAAGAACAACCGACGTCCCCCGGGGGACATGGTTCTTCTTTACCCAGGGACAGTTCACTGTCCCTGGGTAAAGAACCATCGACTTCCCCCGGGGGACATGGTTCTTCTTTACCCAAGGACAGTGCACTGTCCCTGGGTAAAGAACCGGGACATTTGGGGAACGAAAATTCTGACCAAATGTCCCACGAGTACCCAGGGAAGGGACACGGAAACCTGGGTAAAGAGGAACCATGTCCCCGGAGGGGACATGGTTCTTCTTTACCCAAGGACAGTGCACTGTCCCTGGGTAAAGAACCACCGACTTCCCCCGGGGGACATGGTTCTTCTTTACCCAGGGACAGTGCACTGTCCCTGGGTAAAGAAATAGGACATTTGGGGAACAAAAATTCTGACCAAATGTCCCACGAGTACCCAGGGACATGTCCCCTCCGGGGACATGGTTCTTCTTTACCCAGGGACAGTTCACTGTCCCTGGGTAAAGAACCGGGACATTTGGGGAACGAAAATTCTGACCAAATGTCCCACGAGTACCCAGGGAAGGGACACAGAAACCTGGGTAAAGAGGAACCATGTCCCCGGAGGGGACATGGTTCTTCTTTACCCAGGGACAGTTCACTGTCACTGGGTAAAGAACCACCGACTTCCCCCAGGGGACATGGTTCTTCTTTACCCAGGGACAGTGCACTGTCCCTGGGTAAAGAACTGGGACATTTGGGGAATGAAAATTCTGACCAAATGTCCCACGAGTACCCAGGGAAGGGACACGGAAACCTGGGTAAAGAGGAACCATGTCCCCGGAGGGGACATGGTTCTTCTTTACCCAGGGACAGTTCACTGTCCCTGGGTAAAGAACCATCGACTTCCCCCGGGGGACATGGTTCTTCTTTACCCAGGGTAAAGAAATAGGACATTTGGGGAACAAAAATTCTGACCAAATGTCCCACGAGTACCCAGGGAAGGGACACGGAAACCTGGGTAAAGAGGAACCATGTCCCCGGAGGGGACATGGTTCTTCTTTACCCAGGGACATTTCATTGTCCTTGGGTAAAGAACCACCGACTTCCCCCGGGGGACATGGTTCTTCTTTACCCAGGGACAGTTCACTGTCACACAACTAGAAAAACAACTAGTTCACACAACTAACCCTAACCCTAACCCTAACCCTAAGAACCACCGACTTCCCCCGGGGGACATGGTTCTTCTTTACCCAGGGACAGTGCACTGTCCCTAGGTAAAGAACTGGGACATTTGGAGAACAAAAATTCTGACCAAATGTCCCACGAGTACCCAGGGAAGGGACACGGAAACCTAGGTAAAGAGGAACCATGTCCCCGGAGGGGACATGGTTCTTCTTTACCCAGGGACAGTTCACTGTCCCTGGGTAAAGAACCACCGACTTCCCCCGGGGGACATGGTTCTTCTTTACCCAGGGACAGTTCACTGTCCCTGGGTAAAGAACCACCGACTTCCCCGTGGGACATGGTTCTTCTTTACCCAGGGATTGTGCACTATCTCTGGGTAATCTCGGACATTTGGTCCGATTTATCATATCCCAAACGTCCCAGTTTGTTATTTACCCAAGTACGAGGGTGTTCACCGCCATTCTCAAATGTCCCTGCGTGGTCCCCTATTGTCCGTCTATACGCTGGCGCCATCATGAGGATTTTCTGCGTCATTACAGTTTTGGCCCCTAATGTCCCATTTCTGCCCCTTTGTCCACATGCAATGCTTCCGAAATGTTCAGAGCTGAACCTCTGCTCGGATTTAGCGGGACATTAGGGAAGCATCGGGACATTTCAGGCGAAAGCGAATGGAAAAACGTGGGACATTTGGGCAGTAATGCCTAACTCCCTTCTTCCAACGCCAGAGGCTGTTCACCTTGGAGACCTGCTACGGATATGGGTACGGCCCGGCGCGAGATTTAAACCGTCTCCCCCGGATTTTCAAGGGCCAGCGAGAGCTCACCGGACGCCGCCAGAACCGCGACGCTTTCCAGGGCGCGGGCCCCTCTCTCGGGGCGAACCCATTCCAGGGCGCCCTGCCCTTCACAAAGAAAAGAGGGACCAGGGAGGGCTCCCTGGTTCTTTAACCAGCCAGGAGGCACCAAGTCCCGGCTACACCTGATCCACGAGCACTCTGGAGCTCCACAACCGCCTGGAGCCATGAGGAAGCACTTGGTCCTGGCTGCAGATCATCCACGTGCACCCTGGAGGTCCAGAACCCAGCCAGTAAGCACTTATTCCTGGGTACAGATGAACCACGGGCACCCTGGAGGTCCAGAACCCAGCCAGTAAGCACTTATTCCTGGGTACAGATGAACCACGGGCACCCTGGAGGTCCAGAACCCAGCCAGTAAGCACTTATTCCTGGGTACAGATGAACCACGGGCACCCTGGAGGTCCAGAACCCAGCCAGTAAGCACTTATTCCTGGGTACAGATGAACCACGGGCACCCTGGAGGTCCAGAACCCAGCCAGTAAGCACTTATTCCTGGGTACAGATGAACCACGGGCACCCTGGAGGTCCAGAACCCAGCCAGTAAGCACTTATTCCTGGGTACAGATGAACCACGGGCACCCTGGAGGTCCAGAACCCAGCCAGTAAGCACTTATTCCTGGGTACAGATGAACCACGGGCACCCTGGAGGTCCAGAACCCAGCCAGTAAGCACTTATTCCTGGGTACAGATGAACCACGGGCACCCTGGAGGTCCAGAACCCAGCCAGTAAGCACTTATTCCTGGGTACAGATGAACCACGGGCACCCTGGAGGTCCAGAACCCAGCCAGTAAGCACTTATTCCTGGGTACAGATGAACCACGGGCACCCTGGAGGTCCAGAACCCAGCCAGTAAGCACTTATTCCTGGGTACAGATGAACCACGGGCACCCTGGAGGTCCAGAACCCAGCCAGTAAGCACTTATTCCTGGGTACAGATGAACCACGGGCACCCTGGAGGTCCAGAACCCAGCCAGTAAGCACTTATTCCTGGGTACAGATGAACCACGGGCACCCTGGAGGTCCAGAACCCAGCCAGTAAGCACTTATTCCTGGGTACAGATGAACCACGGGCACCCTGGAGGTCCAGAACCCAGCCAGTAAGCACTTATTCCTGGGTACAGATGAACCACGGGCACCCTGGAGGTCCAGAACCCAGCCAGTAAGCACTTATTCCTGGGTACAGATGAACCACGGGCACCCTGGAGGTCCAGAACCCAGCCAGTAAGCACTTATTCCTGGGTACAGATGAACCACGGGCACCCTGGAGGTCCAGAACCGGGGGACCCCAGTGCCAAACATGCCCGCCTTCGGTACTCCATACTCGGGTAAAACCCCAGCCGGAGCCCCCTCCCTGCCTAGAACCAGGAACCTTGCGCTCCGTCCGAACCTGCAGACCCACACTTAAGCACCCTCCCTGGGTTAAGACAAGCTATCCGCGCCGCCCAGACCTCCGTGGTCCTGGTGCTCCAACTAAAAACCTGTGGTGCTGGTGTTCCAACCAAAAATAGACTAACAGTCTCTGGTGCGTAACAGGGGAGGGCTTAAGTCGAGTGTCCCACGTAGTCTCCCCTGCTCGGACACACTCCGCACGAATCTGGCCTCCTCATCCCTGGAAGTCTACCACCTCCAGAACCTTGCGCACCAGGCGAACCTGCGTACCCACACTTAAGCACCCTCCCTGGGTTAAGACCAGAGATCCGCGCCGCCCAGACCTCCATGGTCCTGGTGCTCCAACTAAAAAGAAGTGGTGCTGGTGCTCCAACCAAAAATAGACTAACAACCTGTGGTCCTTGTGC